>OY754987.1:9082826-9293555 GCA_963576475.1 Molanna angustata | reverse complement strand
CAATAGTTTTTCGTGTTTCATACATTAGGAGGTTATTTAGATGCATGTTTGTGTACATCATCCGTATATCCAGCGTATGCAAGGGCCTTAAAATATTTTTATCTAAATACAAAGTTAAGTTTGAAAAACTTAATAGAAACAAAAAATATAATATATATATATATATATATATATATATATATATATATATATATATATATATATATATATATATATATATATATATATATATATATATATATATATATATATATATATATATATATATATATATATATATATATATATATATATATATATATATATATATATATATATATATATATATATATATATATATATATATATATATATATATATATATATATATATATATATATATATATATATATATATATATATATATATATATATATATATATATATATATATATATATATATATATATATATATATATATATATATATATATATATATATATATATATATATATATATATATATATATATATATATATATATATATATATATATATATATATATATATATATATATATATATATATATATATATATATATATATATATATATATAATATCATTATATATATATCATTTACACCCCTATCATTATATATATATCATATATATATATATATATATATATATATATATATATATATATATATATATATATATATATATATATATATATATATATATATATATATATATATATATATATATATATATATATATATATATATATATATATATATATATATATATATATATATATATATATATATATATATATTGTGACGTTATTTTGTATTTACACGTCACTATTTAATAATTTTAATTTAATGTTTATAAAAATGTCTTAAACGAACGCACTTCGCAATATTGGCAATATTTCTAAAAAAGTTGTAAGGCGAACACAGCCGTGAACGGATTAGCTAGGCGGGTCGAAATATCTATGCCTTTTTTTTCAACGCTGACAGCCGACACGAGGTGTCATCGTTCAACTATGGCCTACGCAAAATTACCCGACAAAGACTCGAAATTTAAATTCAAAGGAGGCTGGGTAAGTTCTCTATCTAATTTCATCGATCCTCGTCTATATAAAATATCTGGCATGAGTCACGTCCGCTAATTTAACTGAATTCTTGCAGGAAATATAACCGCCTCCTTTGTCCTTTGCTTCTTTGTTCCTTGCTTCCTTGCTTCTTTGCTTTCTTCTTTACTTTCTTTATCTTGTTTGTTCATGCTGTCTTTTCATCATTCTTCAACATTGGTGTACTTTACTATGTACACCATGGATGACTGAAAATGAATAATTTTAAATATCATGGTTGGGGCATGCTCATATTTGCACATCATGACTTGATAATGACTAAAACACCTGTAAATTGCACTTCAAATCGACGTAAATACTACGATGGTAGTTCTCATCACAAAAACTGTACCTGCTGATCATCTTCAAGAAGATGGAAATTCATAAAACTGTTTCATTGCTTGGTTATTAGAAAAAAAAACATATGAAATACTGATATCATTTGAAAATTTAGTTGAATCTGTTTAATTATGTCATGTCTGATATTTCTTTTTATAATACACCACATGGTCTAGAAAAACATTTAAAAACTTGTAAATTGTAATTTAAGAATTAAATTATTTTATTATAATGTCAAATATTTAGCTTAGTTCAGGTAACGTAGATAACTGTATCATATTTAACACTCCTTGCCAACCATGATAACAATAAATTGTAATTTCTTTTGTACTTATGCGTTTCTTTCATCGCTCAATCTTACCCACATCATATCTGACTCAGCTTTCATGTTTTCCTTGCTGTTGTATTGAACAGAAAATTCTTATTTGATACTTAAATATATTCTTTTTTTTGTCTTAATCAATAAACAACACGCTCTGAGATACTGAGATATTTGCATTATTTTATACGAGTCTCATTGCAATATCGCTGACTGCTGGTGGTAAGGTTTTATGGTGAGTATACTTTTAGCTTCTCTTTTTTCTTTTCTCATACACCACCATACCCTTGCAATTGTCGGCCCAAAGTGGGGCAGGATTTTTTAAAAAAATTGAAGAGCGCGGACTATTAGGATTTAAATTCCATTTGTATTTTTTATTTTTATTGATTGTAAGACTGGCGCCCATTCTATAACTCTTTTTAAAGTCAGATGTTTGTGTGGGACAGATTAGTGTTTGTAGAGAACGTAAAATTGATAATTAGTTCGTGTACTTTGTGGTAGCGATTCCTTTCCTTCCTTAAACCCATCCTTAATCTGAGGACTGCGCAGAATCCATCGTCATGAAAGCCGAGCTGTGAGATTATAATCAGGAGATGACCAGAAGTCAACCAAACTATTTCTAAAAAGTGTGGAAGAGCCCATTATGACCAGTCTTATTCGAGAAATACCATTCAAGAAATCTACTCAATCAGGTTGTATTGTAAACTAATAAATAATTAAATGTCGTGAGGACTATAACATAAAAATTCACTTTCTTTTCAGTACAAAACTTGAGTTGTCATCAATTATTATTAATGTCTATTTTTTTTGGAAATCTATAAATTGATTAGAATTATTTTTCTGATTTCATAATTAAAATGTCACATTTTAACTGAACATACATAATGAGGGTATCAAATTTTTATAATTGAAACTGTCTTCAAAAAACATCAGGTTGTATAATTTTAATTTGTCGTTGGACTGTGCTAAATGTTATTTCATGTTTGGTTTGCATTTTTAATGTTGAATACCTATGTTATAGATAAAAAAATATGAATCTTTATAAGCGTTGTAATTTCCTTTTTGCTAACATACAACATAGTATACATTTTTCTTGGGTCGGTCATAAAATTTGAACTTGTAAAAAATAATTATAAAAATCATATGTGGGGTAGAAATTAATTAGAAGATTGTTGTGGTAATTACCAAAAGAAGTCTGTCTGATACCTGCATAGAATCAACATTGTTGCATGGCAGTTAATATTTTTTCTTGTAACAAGTGAAAAATAATCAATGTCTTTTTTAAATAATGATATTATTGATATAATACTCTTCGATAATAATAAAAAGTTTTCTAAATTCATGTTAAATCAATATAATTAAAAGGAAATGGTGTTTTAAAGCAATTTGAGTCTTTATTCTCTGTGGGGAACATGTGTTTTTTTTTCTCAATTTTAATGTTAAAGTTCATCTATGTTGTATAAAATAATAACTGAAAATGTTCTTTTAAATTGAATCTCAAATCAATGTGTGCTATAGGGAGTTTTGTTTATGATTGTAATGAATATGCAATTAAATATTTTCACTTTTACAGATGGAAAGTGTTGGTGAACTCTATGAAATATTTTTTGGGAATGCTGAATTTGAATCTGCTGTATAATCACAAAAAATCAAGGCTCGGAGAGATGATATTTCTATATGGATTTTGGTCTATTTCTTATTTAAGGTATTCCGTGTTTATTAATTTGGTCTGACATAAACTTATGATGTAATATTGTCATCTCTGAGAATGATTTAGTTTGAATTTACCAAATGTAATGTTGCTTCTTGATGATAATAACTTCATTTTTATATGGAAATGAGTCTTGTTTCTATTATGAATAAATTGTTTAATGTTTCATATTATATTTATGTTGTCTAATGTGTGGTACACAGTATCGACCTACAACAACATGTTACGCTGGTTATTCAATAGAAAGTAATGTCAATAATTCTGAAATGTTATGGAACTCATCGTTCAAATGATAGAATCTTTTATGTATAACAATACACTTTTTGTATAATCTATTTGACATTTTACTGACTATAATCATTGTAGTTTATTTTAGAAATGATTAACAATCATTAAAATTAATGTCGGGGATATAATACTGTTTTAAAGTTAAAATAAATGAAAATTAATTATATTCTTTTGTCAAAAGTGTAATTAACGCCATCTATACGGCGGGAGGAAAACTTATGTAGTTGCATGACTACTCGTGCTGCAACTAAATAGTTGGTTCTGAGTTATGAAATAATTGTAATTGTTAGATATGATTGTATATTGATTGGAAATAATGTAGCGTGTACTAATATGTTAATTTTATAAAGAAACTCTTCTTTTTTTGTAACTGTCATACACATTACAAAGATTATTGTTTTCGGTACGAATAATTAATCATGTTGTATCAAATCATCCTATATTATGAATAATAAGCTGATGTTATAAAATCATTCGTACGTTTCGGTACTTTCTTTTGACATTTCCACAATATAATATTTCTTTAAAAATGGAACATATTGATGACGAGTCAATTACGGGGATGAAATTATATTACGGTGTAGTGCGGTGGCGGATTTTTGGATAGGCTTTGGATGGACAGATTTCTGTTTAATAATCTTGTTCAGCCTTGGGTGTTCAACTGTTTGGCATTGGGCGCACTGTGATGATTTCTAATTTTTTTTGTATTTGAACAAATGGCGAACGAATTCAACATTATGCTTTTAAATTTGATTAATTTGATTTTGAAATCAACTTTCTTAGGAATGTAATTTTTAATTGATTAATACTTTGCTTAAAGTTTTGAAGTAGTTACTTAGTTTTGAATTTATAGCTTTATGAAAATTATAAATTGATGATTTCATCAAAGTATGCTGCTGCGTTATATGAATGGTACTGTAAATATCTCAACGGGATATACACCTTATTTTCTTTTTCACGGTCGTGAACAAATTCTGTCAGGTGAGATGCATCAAAGGTATCAACCTGGACCCATCTCAGTAGATGACATGCAAATAGAAAAGCCCCATGATTATGCTGAAATGCTAGATGAATTAAGAATTATTTTTTTTGAAGTTCAGAAGAATCTTATGTCAGCTTTTAAACGCAATGCCACTTTGTATAACAAAAATAGGGTCGAACGCTCTTATAATGTAGGTGACTTTGTCTACCGGAGAAATTTTGTAAACTCCAAAGGCGCTGAATTCTTTTCATCAAAATTAGCTCCACGCTTTGTTAGAAACAAAATTATAGCAAAAATATCACCTGTAGTTTATACATTAGCGAATGAACAAAATAAGTCTGTAGGGAACTTTCACATTAAGGATCTCTTAAAACCAGATTAATATTAAATTTTTTTGATGTCTGTATCATCAGTATGATACAACGGTATCATATAATTTGTATGTTTTCATTGCCAATACATGACATCCATATCTGCTTAATGCTATTATCATTCTCAGGATTATAATGTGTCAGATGACCAAATTAATCAAACATTGATAAATGTTTACACTGTAAATATACTGGTTTTTTTTATAATGAGAAATTTCTCGAGGAACATATTGGTACTCTGATGGCATATGTTTAATATGATGGGTTCCTCGACAAATTTAAATTTAATTATATTGTGGGGAATGCTGTGATGGAGTATTTCTTCACAATATTGAGATGTCATATACTTTTGTTTTCATTCAGATGAGTTAGTTCTATTTTTATGTCAAAATTTGTAGAGCTACATTGTACTTGCTTTTTTATATTAAAATGTTATCCTATATTGTTTAGATGTTGGACTATAAAACTGATATTTTCCAAGGAAAATTGTCTAGTATATGTCATACAGATTGTGTTGATGGTAAATATGATCCTGAATGAAAACCTAAGTATATCAATTTGATAAAAGTTTATATCTAGAGCTCCTTTTTGTTTCATGTAGGTTACTGTATAATATGTAATGTTCTTGTTTATGAATACCAATTTCATATTGTAATATGAAATTGATTGTTATATGTCATGGTATAACTTAAAATACTGAAATGCCACTATATTCTGTTTTTTTTATTACAATAATAGGAAATTTATTTGATAATTCACTCATTTTTCTACCATATAAGAGTTATATCTATGGTATCACGTGCATGGAATGCCATGGTCTTCTTCCAGATAACTGTGCCGACCAACTCAGTTATCGTAGACTGCATCTGGAGATTTAGTTTGGTCAACTAGATGTCTGATGTAATCAAAACGAAGAGACACTGATCATTGTCTGTCACATGAAATACATGAGGTGACACACTTGGTGTGCGATAGAAGAAATTACAAATTATTGAACGTTATCAATTTTCTCAAATCTTATCATTCTGTAGACTATTTTTTTATAACCTTGCATGGACTAGTGTCCTTAATCATAACAAAGAGACACTGTCACATGAGATACATGAGGTGACACACTTGGTGTGCGATAGAAGAAATTACAAATTGTTGAACGTTATAAATTTTCTCAATTCTTGTCATTTTGTAGATTATTTTTTATATAACTTTGCATGTACTAGTGTCCTTAATCATGACGAAGAGACACTGTTACATGACATACATGAGGAGACACACTTGCTGTGCAATAGAAAGAGTTACAATTTATTAGACGTTATAAATTTTATTAAATTTAGTCATTAGATATTACATTTCTGATGTTCTGTCTAGCTGATGCTTTTATGTATGACATATTGGGTAATCTATTACCAAACCTGATCTCTAATACCATGATATATAACAACATTTTAGATAAGATTGAATTCTGTTATGATTAAAATAGTGTAATGCAAATTCGATACTGGACTTATATCACATTCTTGAAATATTAATTTTGAAATTGCATTATATTATTATTTGTTATGGAGAAATAAGATGCTGGTATAAAATTTCTTTTGTTTAATATAAAAATGTTTTTCATCTGGGATCAAAGTGGATAAATTTTATGCATTTATCTTCCCGATGAATTTTCTTATCATGGGTAAGGTGTTTATAGGAGGTACTCATGATAACTGATGTTTATAGTTATTGATAATGATTATTAAAATAATGATATTTTACATTTGCTATGTCTGACACATAAATCTTTCATAGACAAATTTACATGTTAGCTTTCACATTTCTTGGCTTACAATTAAGACTTACATGTATGATACTGAGCTAAGCTCACAATTTGATATGATGACTATGATGCTGTTTTAACTGGGAAAATATTCTGAACTTTAAATTTTCCCTATGATGAAATTTTTTTATCGTGAGTTAAGGTGTTTATAGGATGGACTCACGATAACTGTATCACGCTTGAAGATACATGGTATCTGAGTGATTCTGTTTCAACATGAGAGCCTCTTCCGCAGATTCTAGCTCACAATGAGAATTAGCACAAATGATAGCTAATCCAAGCTCACAATATGGAGACAAGACGAAAAGCTAAGATGGGGTTTCCTTAGTTTTCCATTGATTAAAAAATAATGAACGCTTCTCGGGAGTGTCATTGAAGGGGTTAAATAATCAAACGTGAGTGGACTGAAAACGTTCACCACCAGATCTGTAAATACTGTATTATAATTGTTATTACGTCTGTTTTATGAACAGAGGGGTTTCATTTAAATGAATAGTAATCTTGACAGCAAGTATGTCAAAATTTGGAATTTTTATTTAATATGAAAATTTTCTGTTTCAGCTAGTTTAAGAATTTTATATATTTTTATGGTGGATAATTTTTGTTATTTTTTATTATGTAACTGTTCCAGATCTGCCACCAGTTATTTAAATGACAAGGATATGTCGTTATCAGCGACATAGACTTATGTCATTTGAACTCTAACATTTTCCTTATCCTTAAATTGTAGGTGTTTTTCCTCGCGGGATTCGGTTGAGTTGGAGAACATGGGACTTATGCCAGTTATATTCACTAATTTCTGTTTTTCAAATTTACTATCAAAACACTTTTTTTTCTTTTTTTTTTTTTGTTAACAGAGGAGGTATGTGACGTTATTTTGTATTTACACGTCACTATTTAATAATTTTAATTTAATGTTTATAAAAATGTCTTAAACGAACGCACTTCGCAATATTGGCAATATTTCTAAAAAAGTTGTAAGGCGAACACAGCCGTGAACGGATTAGCTAGGCGGGTCGAAATATCTATGCCTTTTTTTTCAACGCTGACAGCCGACACGAGGTGTCATCGTTCAACTATGGCCTACGCAAAATTACCCGACAAAGACTCGAAATTTAAATTCAAAGGAGGCTGGGTAAGTTCTCTATCTAATTTCATCGATCCTCGTCTATATAAAATATCTGGCATGAGTCACGTCCGCTAATTTAACTGAATTCTTGCAGGAAATATAACCGCCTCCTTTGTCCTTTGCTTCTTTGTTCCTTGCTTCCTTGCTTCTTTGCTTTCTTCTTTACTTTCTTTATCTTGTTTGTTCATGCTGTCTTTTCATCATTCTTCAACATTGGTGTACTTTACTATGTACACCATGGATGACTGAAAATGAATAATTTTAAATATCATGGTTGGGGCATGCTCATATTTGCACATCATGACTTGATAATGACTAAAACACCTGTAAATTGCACTTCAAATCGACGTAAATACTACGATGGTAGTTCTCATCACAAAAACTGTACCTGCTGATCATCTTCAAGAAGATGGAAATTCATAAAACTGTTTCATTGCTTGGTTATTAGAAAAAAAAACATATGAAATACTGATATCATTTGAAAATTTAGTTGAATCTGTTTAATTATGTCATGTCTGATATTTCTTTTTATAATACACCACATGGTCTAGAAAAACATTTAAAAACTTGTAAATTGTAATTTAAGAATTAAATTATTTTATTATAATGTCAAATATTTAGCTTAGTTCAGGTAACGTAGATAACTGTATCATATTTAACACTCCTTGCCAACCATGATAACAATAAATTGTAATTTCTTTTGTACTTATGCGTTTCTTTCATCGCTCAATCTTACCCACATCATATCTGACTCAGCTTTCATGTTTTCCTTGCTGTTGTATTGAACAGAAAATTCTTATTTGATACTTAAATATATTCTTTTTTTTGTCTTAATCAATAAACAACACGCTCTGAGATACTGAGATATTTGCATTATTTTATACGAGTCTCATTGCAATATCGCTGACTGCTGGTGGTAAGGTTTTATGGTGAGTATACTTTTAGCTTCTCTTTTTTCTTTTCTCATACACCACCATACCCTTGCAATATATATATATATATATATATATATATATATATATATATATATATATATATATATATATATATATATATATATATATATATATATATAATATCATTATATATATATATCATTTACACCCCTCCGCTCTCGCGGAGGGGTGTAAATGATGTATCCGTTTCTCGGGTGGAGAACCCGAGAAACGGATACATCATATATATATATATATATATATATATATATATATATATATATATATATATATATATATATATATATATATATATATATATATATATATATATATATATATATATATATATATATATATATATATATATATATATATATATATATATATATATATATATATATATATATATATATATATATATATATCCCGCAATACTTGTTGCGTCACCTATGTGAAATTCGTATAGGGTTGTTGCGTCCACCAACTTTTCGCGTCCGGTATACGGACGCAAGATAATTTTCACGCCAAAAACTACCATTCTGTTGCTTATACCATAGAGAATCAACTGGCAAAAATTTACATGGAAGCAAAAAAAATATCAAAATATCTTGAAATGAATATTATTAGTTCAACCATTGGCCGCACGGAGATTTATTCAGTGTATATTTTGAAGGTGTATATTTTTACTAAGCCACCGATCGTTTTGCATCCGCGGCAAAATATTACATGTTGACCTTGGCCGCACGGAGATTTGTTCGGAGTATATTTTGAAGGTGATTTATATATATGGCTCCGATCGTCTTGCGTCCGCGCTCAATACTCTTCAACCATGTCTCTGTGACCTTCGCGATAAAATGAATACAATTCAACGCATTTTAAATATTGCCTTGAAAAAGCGCGTACCTACTTACTTTTATTTTTACGACTTCATACAACTGTCGATATATGTATTGATACCTACTCTCTCTCGTGCGCGTACCTACTTACTTTCAGTTTTACAAAGTTCATACTAGGTATATGTTGATTTGATTATTGTTACTTTCTCATGCGCGGACCTACTTACTTTTATTTTTACATAGTTCATAAAACTATCAATTTGTTTATTGTTACTCTGATGCGCGTACCTACTTACTTACTATTGCAATGTTAATATTTTTTATAGAAAATTTCCATATATCTCAGAAACCATAAAAGCTAGAACACTGAAAATTGGAATCAACATAGACATATACAAAATCTAAAATGAGTTTTTTCAAAAAAATTCCAGGGTTTCTCAAACATTATTTGTAAAGAAAAATATTTTTTTATGATAAATTTATGAGTTTAACTGCCTATGTTTCCATTTTTTTGAATATCGAAAAAAACCGAAAAACCCCAACTAGATAATTTAATTTTCCAACTGTCGATTCGTTTATGAGAATTCAATTCTCTGAATGAATCGTCCTTATTAAGCCAAGATGCGTGTACGAAAGAACATTTTTTATGGCGTAGTGGACTTTTTGCATGCTAATAACATCAACTAGAGGCCTCGCAGCATATATGTTCCATTACATGGATTTACTCAGAATACGGAGTAGAACATTTTATGTGAGTTTTGTGTGTCTGTGTGTCCGTCCCCTCTTATAACTTTTGATCCGCTCAATTTACAGAGCCCAAAATTTCAGAATATATAAAAAGTTATAGGCCTACAAAACTTTTATACTTAGAATTTTGAATTTTTGTTTCAGTCAGGGGTTATAAACTTTTGAAATTTTGGTATATTTTTCCATATATCTCAGAAACCATAAAAGCTAGAACGCTGAAAATTGGTATAAATATAGACAAACACAAAATATCAAATGAGTATTAAAAAAAAATCCAGGGTTTCTCAAACATTTTTTAATAAGAAAAATATTTTTTATGAAAAATTTATGAGTTTAACTGCCTATATTTCCAAATTTTTTTAAAAACATTGAACAAACCGAAACACCCCAACTAGATAATTTTATTTTCTATAAAAAATATAACCATTGTATTAGCACATCTCAAATTCTTTTTAACAATTTTTATAAAAATTGAATTTAGTGACGACATTCCTTCATACAATTTGTATGGCAGTCGCCTACACACAATATCTAAGAAGACTTAATTGTTTGATACTAATCTCCAAACATACATACATACCATCATGCTGTTTTCATATTCTGGGTAGGATCAAAGGACTGACATCCATACTATCCTATCTTGACATACATACATAATTTAACTGTCACAATCCTTTTCCCATCCTTTTTTTTCTCTTCCCTTCCTTTCCCGTCACAGGCAAACATACATCTTAGTTATATTTAAATTAATGATGTTTAAAATGTTTCATATTTAATATCTGTGGACATATGTAATTGGTCTGTTTATTTTTATTTTATAGTGTATTATACTATTTTAGTATTTTAAGACTGTATTTGTCCCTAAATAAATAAATAAATAAATAAATACCTAGGTAATGTGTTGTATAGAAAACCAAATATCTTTAAATATTAAACAATTTATATTTATGGGTTTATAGTTTGATACTTATTCTTCAACTATACATACTATCGCTATCGACAGTTGGATCTCATGTGTTACATGCAACTAATTTTAAAAATCTGTTGGTTATAAAATCATCTTATTTTATAATAGACGAGTTTTCAATCGAATGTTGATATTCATTTTCGTTCAGTGTTTGAGTTCCTAAGTTGTTCAAGGTTTCAAAATAGTCGAGGTTTCAATCGTATGTTAATATTGGTTTTCGTTCAGTGTTTTATTTTCTAAATATGTATATCTGTTGATTAAAAAATTAACTTAACATATTGATATTAATTATCTTTCAGTGTTACAGTTATTTAATAAATAAATTGTCGTCTATCATTATTTAGAATATGATATTGAATAGTACACAACATTCATTTCGAAATGATTGTTGAATACCTACTATTATTGTTTAATTATTATATTTTTAGTACCTTATGTAAATAAATAAAAAATTAACAAACTCATTCATTTTATTGTTAATCATTGGTATCATACTGTACACTTTCATGGATCGATCCTCACTGCGTTCCACACAATGTGGGGTAACCATCGGCAGGTGAACGGGTGTGCATTATCCTATAAAAAAGCATGCCATGCACATTTTTGTCGACACACCGGCATCTTTATTAATATATATTTTTTTTTAAATATAAAAAATGAATATGTCCTTGTTAAACAAGTACATATACATCTTCCTACGTTCCCTAAAAAAATCAAATAAATGCATGTGCTATAGGTAAACGAAATCGGTCGAGACAGGATTCGAACTCGCGACCACTGGATTACCAGCCCAGCGCGCTAGCCGCTCTGCCATCGACCCATCCATCCATTAAATTAATATAAATGATATGAGAATATTTTAAAGCTTGGTGACTGTTTATTTTCGATGTCACTAAATGTTTATTAAGGGTCATTTCATTTACTCCGTATATTATTTAAATCATTGGTTTTCAGTGAATTTTTGAGGAGTGAGTATAATTACTTTACCTTTTTTCAAACCATAGATTGGCCGCGTCCCGGCTTAAATAGAAATTCGTTAGTGGTAAACATAATTTCTACATTTCCGTAAAAGGGATTTAGGCTTGCATTATAGACTTCCCGTTTGTCACGCAGATCAGATAACACATTGATTAGCGATCGTATTACTTAACTCTTGTTACACATTCTCTTTCGAACTCACCACAGTATCGTGTATTTGCGAAGAAAATAAATAATAATGATACTTTCGAATATTTGTATTATTGCATATGCGCAAACATTGGATTTTTTTCTGTCGGGAGTCAATGATATTTAAGCCCTGTAGGTGCCTTGATTTCCCGGTTCTCCTACAATAAATATTCCAACTTCGTCTCTATTGAGATAATTAAAAATCTGTTAATGATACTTTCAACAAAATTTAAAAATATTACAAACCCGGCAGATGTTGTACTAACTGTGTATAATGGTTGATGTTTATGTAATCCAACTGTCGATTTGTTTAAGAAAATTTATTTATCTAAACATATCGACAGTACTAAGCCAAGATGCGCGTATTAGGAACATTTTGTATACCTACCATAGTGGACTTATTGCATGCAAAAAACACAAACTTAGAGGCTTCGCAGCAAATATCATATTCTATATAATGTCGTCCATCATACCATCATGCTGTTTTCATATTCTGGTTAGACAAAAGGACTGACCTCCATACTGTCCTATCTTGACATACATACCTACATCTGTTGTATAGAAAACAAAATATCTTAAAATATTCAATAATTTGGATTTATGGGTTTATAGTTTGGTACTTATTCTTCAACTAACATACTATCGTTATCGATAGTTGGATCTCATGTATTACATGCAACTAGTTTCTTATTGTTTTTTTGCGTTTATCTTAATTACATATTTCAACTGTCGATTTGTTTAAGAGACCTTTGTTCTCTTAACATATCGACAATGTTTCAAGCCAGGATACGCGAGAATTGTATGGAGGGTCTACTTTTTTCACGGCTTTTCAAAGTCATAAAACACCAACATAGTGGCTTCACAGCATATATGTTCCATACACGGATTTACTCAGAATTCGGAGTAAAATATTTCGTGTGAGTTTTGTGTGCGTATGCGTGTGCTTGTGCGTGCTTGCGTGCGTGCGTGCGTGCATGCGTGCGTGCGTGCGTGCGTGCATGCGTGCGTGCGTGCGTGCATGCGTGCGTGCGTGCGTGCATGTGTGTGTGTGTGTGAGGGTGTGTGTGTGTGTGTGTCCGTCTCCCCTTATAACTTTTGATCTGCTCAATTTACAGAGCCCAAAACTTCAGAATACATAAATAGTTATAGGCCTACAAAACTTTTATACTCAGAATTTTGAATTTTTGTTTCAGTCAGGGGTTATCAACTTTTGAATTTTTACTTTATTTTTCCATATATCTCAGAAACCATAAAAGCTTGAACGCTGAAAATTGGTACGAACATAGACAAATACAAAATCTCAAACGAGTTTTTTCAAAAAAATTCCAGAGTTTCTCAAACATTTTTTATTAAGAAAAACATTTTTTTAAATTTATGTGTTTAACTGCCTATATTTCCTTAGTTTTTAATAATATCGAAAAAAACCGAAACAATCCAAATAGATAATTTAATTTTCTATAAAACATAGTAACATTGTAGTAGTACATCTCAAATTTACATAAATTGAATTTAGTGACGACATTGCTTCATACGATTTCTATGGCAGTCGCCTATACACAATATTATAATATATTATGTAGGTATCTACATTCATGTTTATAAATTTATTTAAAATTATTTCTCACGTAACTCTTGCTTATCGGGGCTGGAAACACTAGGTAAATAAATTAGATGAAATTGTCGAATAGCAATGAAATGGCCACATGCACAGGGTGCAAGGAAGTATTTATTATTATTTTTAAATTTTATATATATTTTTTCAATGGCGAGCCTTTGAATTTTGTTTTATTTTATAATTTATTTTGAAAGAAATAATGTTTGGGTACATATTAAATTTATATGATGTACCTAGTACGTAAGTACTTCATCTAATAAATAGTGACATTAAACAAAGTAGGTACCTATGTAGTGTGTTTTATATAATATTTAAATAATGAATTTCCCCAACATTTTTTAACACAAAATTATCTTTTGACTAAATATATCACAACAAAAAAATCAAATAAAAACTTTTGTTATTTGTATAATATACGAGTACTTCAAAATATATAAAAGATTCATAAAATCCTAGATGTTATACTCCCGGTTGATATCTATATGAAAATTAGAAAAAAAGTTCAACGCTCTTAAATTTGTGCATGCCTTTCGATTACACGATTGTATAAAACTCTAGGATAGAGGAGATCAAATGTTCGTTGGTGTAACATCGTTGAAAAAACATTGAGATGGTCTTATAATAATGTAGTTTTCTTCAAAACTGCGTATAAAAACACCGTTGGACTAAACAGTAAGCTGTCAATAAATTGAACAATAATTCACAATATGTTTCTAAACATCGTAGGTATTTAAAAAAACATAGTTGTTAAATTGATAATATCAGTCCATCGACATTGAAATAAACATCCCTATAATATAGAACGAGCAATTTAATTGATATATTTTTTTTAATATCCTTATTGATATTACAAAAGATGTTTTTAATTTTACTCTGACACTAATGAACATTCGGACAAACTTCACCATCACACCACAGATGTTTGTCATAACATTGTACGTAAGTTAATGTAAAATAATCCTTACAAATAATAAGTAAAATGTTGTTAGTACGCATGTTGATGTTAACTCATTATGGACAGTATTTATGTCTTCAATACGCATGTCTGGAGCAAAGCACGGACCGGGACAGTGTTCTGTCCTTTTCTAACACATACCAATGAAGCGCTATCTGTGTCGCTCACAATCACGGATCGGCAAAATTTCGTATTACTATGAGATAATATGTAGAAAAATTACGTTCATATAAATTATGCACACAATCCTATAATATACGAATTTTGGCGCTATATACAAACACGCATCTACTAACAAAGTTACTAGGTACCATTATAACGTATTTTGGCAAGTGTTTTGAATAAGTTTTTTGGATATAATATATATTTATTAATTTTAGAAGGCAGTGTAGTGCACTTATGTACACACTAAGAAATCGCCTGTGTACAGAAGGCGTAGTAATAAAGCTAGAACAAATGGACGTGAAAACTATATAAAATATACGAAATATATAAAATATCGAAAAATATACACATGGACGCAAGTATGATGTCAATTATGCATAGGAAAGTTTTTAATATACACCGGAAGTAGTAATAAAGATAGAAAAATGGACGTGAAAACTATATGAAGAAATATATAAAATATACAAAAAATATACACCGGACGCAGTAATAAAGATAAAAAAATGGACGTGAAAACTATAGGAAGATATTTGTAAAATATACAAAAAATATACACATGGACGCAAGTATGAAAATGACGTGTCAAACGTACCAAAATAGGATAAAACTGAATATTTATATTTTTCAATTTACAAGAAAAACCTTATGGCTACAATGATTGTGAGCAACAAATAGCTCTAAATTCACTGACATAAACCTAAAATAATAAGTAGAAGTGGTGGACGCCGATCTGTCGGATATTTGGCGGACGCAAAAAATGTAGTGGGATCTATATATATATATATATATATATATATATATATATATATATATATATATATATATATATATATATATATATATATATATATATATATATATATATATATATATATATATATATATATATATATATATATATATATGTTATATTTGATGTTTTCACGGGTGAAATATGTTATAATATTTTTATCTCGGTTTTCCCGTGTCAGTAGGTCTTGACTAAGGCCATTTGTCTTCCGACGTGAGTAGCTTTCAGTGTGAGTAGACGTGTGTCGCGCGCGTGCTTTTCGTTAAGTCCTTGAAAATGCCTGGTGATATTCAGGCGAAACGTCGGAAGACAAATGGTCTTAGTCAAGACCTACTGACACGGGAAAACCGAGATAAAAATATTATAATATATATATATATATATATATATATATATATATATATATATATATATATATATATATATATATATATATATATATATATATATATATATATATATATATATATATATATATATATATATATATATATATATATATATATATATATATATATATATATATATATATATATATATATATATATATATATATATATATATATATATATATATATATATATATATATATATATATATATATATATATATATATATATATATATATATATATATATATATATATATATATATATATATATATATATATATATATATATATATATATATATATATATATTTATTTCATTTCAAATAAACAACACGGTTTCATGAAAAAAAGATCCACTATCTCGAATTTAACCGTCTTCATACAATTCCTACACGAAACGATGGATAAAAATATTCAAACTGATTGTGTATATACTGACTACTCCAAGGCGTTCGACCGTGTGAATCATAATACTCTATTTAAAAAACTACTTCATATGGGCATTTGCGGAAACCTATTTAATCTACTCCATTCTTACTTAAGCCAACGATACCAAACAACTGTTGTTAAAGGGTTTTCCTCATTGCCAGTTAATGTTACATCAGGTGTACCCCAGGGCTCTCATCTCGGTCCATTGCTTTTCCTTGTGTACATAAATGACATTGGGAAATGCTTCAAACATTGCAAATTCTCTGTGTTTGCAGATGATATGAAAATATACAAAGAAATTAAGTCGGGTGCCGATTGTTGCGCTCTTCAAACAGATCTAGACAGACTTATGATTTACTGTAAAAATAACTACCTCTCTCTAAATGCTTCTAAATGTTTTGTCATATCGTACACAAGAAAAAGGAATAAAATTTGCCACAATTACAATCTAGATAATGTGAACATAAAACATAAAAATGAATGTAAAGACCTTGGAGTGCACCTTGATGCAAAACTTACCTTTACTCAACATATAAACACTGTTATTACAAAATCATACAAACTACTTGGATTCATATTTAGAATAGGTAAATCTTTTAAAAATCCGCAAACCTTAAAAATATTATATTTCTCACTTGTCAGAAGTACACTGGAGTTTGCATCATTTATTTGGAACCCGCTGTATAAAATCCATATAAAAAATATTGAAAACATCCAACGCAAATTTTTGAAACGACTCAACTATAAATACAACAATAATACAACGGTTAATAATATTCAAAGTTTAGCGAACCGACGAACAATGACTGATTTATCTTTTATTTATAATGTTTTAAATAACCATATAGACTCCGCCGATATACTCACACTTATTGACTTTAATATACCTATAAGACGTACAAGACATACACCATTATTTAAATGCAAATATTATAAAACAAATGCTGCAATAAATTCACCAATCAATAGGGCCATGGATGCTTACTCAAGGTATGTGGATATTTTAAACTTGGACATTTTTTACGACTCCCCAAACGAATATCGACGGAAAATATCCCAAATAGATAAATTAGAAAACAATAGCTAACCATGGCCCATCACTCTTAAGTCCACATACTCTCTTTTACACACACACACACACCCTCACACACCCTCACACACACACACACACACACACACACACACACACACACACACACACACACACCCTCACACACACACACACACCCTCACACACACATACATATACACACCCTCTCTCTTACATAAGCGGAATAATAATTAAATAAATAAATAATAAAAATACTTTACTACTTACACTACACACACAAACCAAAATGTATTTGACACATGTAACTGACATTAGATTTAGATAATTGATGTATCATATGTATTAATCCATGTAATAAACTATCTAATGTTGTATGTGTTAATTAAAAAATAAAATAAAATAAATAAAAATAAATATATATATATATATATATATATATATATATATATATATATATATATATATATATATATATATATATATATATATATATATATATATATATATATATATATATATATATATATGTTAAATCTAAGGTTTTCGCGAGTACAAAATATGTTATTATTAAGTATTTTGGGGATAACCCGCGTCAAATTATGATTCCCGAGAGAATCAGTCGTCTGCCGACGTTTCGTCTGAATCTCATCAGACATTTTCTAAAGGCGCCTTGTTAATAAATTTTTCGTCTCGAGGGATAGTGCACGCACGTCCGTTCGAGTCGAAAGCTTACTACCAAGTGAAAGTTTGAAAGGAAGCCGCGTCAAGTGTTAGTGGAGGGGTGGGTTTCCCCAATGACGTCATTATTGCGTTTTGTTTGGCTTCTAGTGACTCTAGTACTTAACGGTATATTGTTTACAGGTGGATTATCAGTTTTCGGCTTACTAAGAATTTTACTAATGTTTTTAATGTGACTATTGTTTGAAATATCGGTAGTTTGATTACTATGGTTTTTAAAAATGTTGTTTTCAAGTACACTTGTCCATGCGGTCGGGATTCGAATGCTATCGTCCCTGTTATTCATTATACTGTTGCTTCTTTTATATATTTCAATTGCTTCCCTGTAAATTCTAAATGTTTCATTATTAATATTCGCGACTACTTTTGAATTTTCAAAGTCTATGGAGTGATTTTCGGTCAATGAGTGATTTACAAGAGATGAAGTTAGTTTCCGGTTTTTAACATCTACGCGATGTTCAGAGACGCGCGCCGAGATTCTGCGATTTGTCCTGCCTATGTAAGTTTTTGAGCAATCACCGCATGGGATTTCGTAAATACCGTGTGACTCTAATGGTATTTTATCTTTCGGACTTTTTAAAAAGGATGAAATTTTGTTGTCTGTTCTAAAAATGGTGCGAATATTATGTTTATAAAGTAGGTGACTGATTTTGTCTGTAGTGCCTTTTATGTAAGGCAAAAACGCAATGGAGAGTGGCTTTACTTTAGTTGACGTATCTTTTTTATTATAATTTTTATTAGTTTGATTTTTTACTGCATTATTTATCGTAAAATTAGAAAAACCGTTATTTCGTAGCGCGTTTTTAAGATACTCTAATTCGTTTTGAATGTTTTCGGAGTCGGCTATCCTTAATGATCGTGTTACCAAGGTGTTTGCTACAGAGGCGATTTGTGCTGGATGATGGTTCGACGATGCGTGGAGATATCTGTTGGTATGTGTTGATTTTCTGTACACAGTGTGGCCGAGAGTGCCATCGTCTTTTTTGATTACGAGAACATCAAGAAAAGGTATTTCACCGTTGTTTTCTATCTCCATTGTGAATTTGATGTTATTGTGGAGATCGTTCAGAAAATCAAGAAATTTGTTAAGTTCCTCCAAACCGTGAGGCCATATAACGAAGGTATCGTCCACGTATCTAATCCATAGCTTTGGTTTTAAGCGCGCTCTATCTATAGCTTCCTTTTCTAACTTGGTCATGAATATGTTAGCGACTGGCGGTGAAAGAGATAGACCCATTGGTGCTCCTTTTACTTGTTTGTACATGTCGTTATTATAAGTGAAAAATGTGTTATTGAGGCAATGTTCTATTAAAGTTATTATGTCATTCGGTGGGTCACTCATTTCTTTTATTGCTTGAAGAGCTTCGTCTGTGGGTATATTGGTAAACAAGGATACGACGTCAAAACTGACAAGGATGTCGCCCTTGTTTAATTTTTGATTTTTAATGATTTGTATAAAATGTTCCGAATTTTTGACAAAAGATTCCGCTGATTCTACATCTGGTTGTAAGTAGTTGGCAAGATACTTTGATAACATTTGAAGTGGAGAACCGACAGAACTGACTATGGGTCTAAGAGGAACATCCGTCTTATGAATTTTTGGCAAACCGTATAATTTCGGAAAACGTGACGATTTTTCTCTAGGTATTAACGACTTTTTTAATTCGGGACTTAATTTGGATGACATAATTTTAGTTTTAGTCGTTTTTTCTAAGTATGTTATAGGATTATTAGGATGCAGTTTATAAGCCGGATCGTTAAGCAAATTAGTAATTTTAATGTGATAATCTTCGCTTTTCATGATTACTGTTGCGTTTCCCTTATCTGCCGGAAGAATAATTATATCTTTATTTGCGCGTAATTCTTTAAGAGCTCGTATTTCATCGAGAGATATATTTCTTTTCGGCGGAAGCGATTTTCTAAGTATATGGCAAGTTTCTTGTCGTATAGTTTCGGCTATATTATTTGGTAGTTTACATACGGCTGATTCGATTCCCGTAACAATGTCTTCTTTTGGAATTTTCGGAGGAACAACACCAAAATTAAAACCTTTACTTAGAACCGATATTGTATCGTTATTTAATTTAAGATCGGTGAGATTGTGAATGATTTTATCGGTATTTAAAGACTGTTGGTATTCTACTTTTTTGATATTATTTTCGATACGCGTGAATTTACTTATTTGGCGGTCGGAGTTTATTTTATTATTCGTTTCAATTCTATTATGAATGAGATTATCTAATTCGGACCATATTAATGGGTGTAATATATTAGAAAGTTTTAAATGAAGATTTTTAATATCAGTACCAAGTGTATGTAATTGTAAATGAATGTAACCGATTTCGTCGCGTATGAGGGAAAAACTAGTATTATAAAGAATTTTTCTCACCGATTTTCTGCTACCGCGTTGTCTCAGTTGAAAACACTTTGGCACTACTTTTTTATCACGACATCGACACAAAAAGGTTAGGTCACATAGAAGCTTCGCGTGTTTTGACTTTAATTTTTCAAACTTTTTCGTTTCACTGTATATTTCCTCCCCGTAGAGGTTATTTATGTTAAATCTAAGGTTTTCGCGAGTACAAAATATGTTATTATTAAGTATTTTGGGGATAACCCGCGTCAAATTATGATTCCCGAGAGAATCAGTCGTCTGCCGACGTTTCGTCTGAATCTCATCAGACATTTTCTAAAGGCGCCTTGTTAATAAATTTTCGTCTCGAGGGATAGTGCACGCACGTCCGTTCGAGTCGAAAGCTTACTACCAAGTGAAAGTTTGAAAGGAAGCCGCGTCAAGTGTTAGTGGAGGGGTGGGTTTCCCCAATGACGTCATTATTGCGTTTTGTTTGGCTTCTAGTGACTCTAGTACTTAACGGTATATTGTTTACAGGTGGATTATCAGTTTTCGGCTTACTAAGAATTTTACTAATGTTTTTAATGTGACTATTGTTTGAAATATCGGTAGTTTGATTACTATGGTTTTTAAAAATGTTGTTTTCAAGTACACTTGTCCATGCGGTCGGGATTCGAATGCTATCGTCCCTGTTATTCATTATACTGTTGCTTCTTTTATATATTTCAATTGCTTCCCTGTAAATTCTAAATGTTTCATTATTAATATTCGCGACTACTTTTGAATTTTCAAAGTCTATGGAGTGATTTTCGGTCAATGAGTGATTTACAAGAGATGAAGTTAGTTTCCGGTTTTTAACATCTACGCGATGTTCAGAGACGCGCGCCGAGATTCTGCGATTTGTCCTGCCTATGTAAGTTTTTGAGCAATCACCGCATGGGATTTCGTAAATACCGTGTGACTCTAATGGTATTTTATCTTTCGGACTTTTTAAAAAGGATGAAATTTTGTTGTCTGTTCTAAAAATGGTGCGAATATTACATAATATTCGCACCATTTTTAGAACAGACAACAAAATTTCATCCTTTTTAAAAAGTCCGAAAGATAAAATACCATTAGAGTCACACGGTATTTACGAAATCCCATGCGGTGATTGCTCAAAAACTTACATAGGCAGGACAAATCGCAGAATCTCGGCGCGCGTCTCTGAACATCGCGTAGATGTTAAAAACCGGAAACTAACTTCATCTCTTGTAAATCACTCATTGACCGAAAATCACTCCATAGACTTTGAAAATTCAAAAGTAGTCGCGAATATTAATAATGAAACATTTAGAATTTACAGGGAAGCAATTGAAATATATAAAAGAAGCAACAGTATAATGAATAACAGGGACGATAGCATTCGAATCCCGACCGCATGGACAAGTGTACTTGAAAACAACATTTTTAAAAACCATAGTAATCAAACTACCGATATTTCAAACAATAGTCACATTAAAAACATTAGTAAAATTCTTAGTAAGCCGAAAACTGATAATCCACCTGTAAACAATATACCGTTAAGTACTAGAGTCACTAGAAGCCAAACAAAACGCAATAATGACGTCATTGGGGAAACCCACCCCTCCACTAACACTTGACGCGGCTTCCTTTCAAACTTTCACTTGGTAGTAAGCTTTCGACTCGAACGGACGTGCGTGCACTATCCCTCGAGACGAAAAAATTTATTAACAAGGCGCCTTTAGAAAATGTCTGATGAGATTCAGACGAAACGTCGGCAGACGACTGATTCTCTCGGGAATCATAATTTGACGCGGGTTATCCCCAAAATACTTAATAATAACATATTTTGTACTCGCGAAAACCTTAGATTTAACATAAATAACCTCTACGGGGAGGAAATATACAGTGAAACGAAAAAGTTTGAAAAATTAAAGTCAAAACACGCGAAGCTTCTATGTGACCTAACCTTTTTGTGTCGATGTCGTGATAAAAAAGTAGTGCCAAAGTGTTTTCAACTGAGACAACGCGGTAGCAGAAAATCGGTGAGAAAAATTCTTTATAATACTAGTTTTTCCCTCATACGCGACGAAATCGGTTACATTCATTTACAATTACATACACTTGGTACTGATATTAAAAATCTTCATTTAAAACTTTCTAATATATTACACCCATTAATATGGTCCGAATTAGATAATCTCATTCATAATAGAATTGAAACGAATAATAAAATAAACTCCGACCGCCAAATAAGTAAATTCACGCGTATCGAAAATAATATCAAAAAAGTAGAATACCAACAGTCTTTAAATACCGATAAAATCATTCACAATCTCACCGATCTTAAATTAAATAACGATACAATATCGGTTCTAAGTAAAGGTTTTAATTTTGGTGTTGTTCCTCCGAAAATTCCAAAAGAAGACATTGTTACGGGAATCGAATCAGCCGTATGTAAACTACCAAATAATATAGCCGAAACTATACGACAAGAAACTTGCCATATACTTAGAAAATCGCTTCCGCCGAAAAGAAATATATCTCTCGATGAAATACGAGCTCTTAAAGAATTACGCGCAAATAAAGATATAATTATTCTTCCGGCAGATAAGGGAAACGCAACAGTAATCATGAAAAGCGAAGATTATCACATTAAAATTACTAATTTGCTTAACGATCCGGCTTATAAACTGCATCCTAATAATCCTATAACATACTTAGAAAAAACGACTAAAACTAAAATTATGTCATCCAAATTAAGTCCCGAATTAAAAAAGTCGTTAATACCTAGAGAAAAATCGTCACGTTTTCCGAAATTATACGGTTTGCCAAAAATTCATAAGACGGATGTTCCTCTTAGACCCATAGTCAGTTCTGTCGGTTCTCCACTTCAAATGTTATCAAAGTATCTTGCCAACTACTTACAACCAGATGTAGAATCAGCGGAATCTTTTGTCAAAAATTCGGAACATTTTATACAAATCATTAAAAATCAAAAATTAAACAAGGGCGACATCCTTGTCAGTTTTGACGTCGTATCCTTGTTTACCAATATACCCACAGACGAAGCTCTTCAAGCAATAAAAGAAATGAGTGACCCACCGAATGACATAATAACTTTAATAGAACATTGCCTCAATAACACATTTTTCACTTATAATAACGACATGTACAAACAAGTAAAAGGAGCACCAATGGGTCTATCTCTTTCACCGCCAGTCGCTAACATATTCATGACCAAGTTAGAAAAGGAAGCTATAGATAGAGCGCGCTTAAAACCAAAGCTATGGATTAGATACGTGGACGATACCTTCGTTATATGGCCTCACGGTTTGGAGGAACTTAACAAATTTCTTGATTTTCTGAACGATCTCCACAATAACATCAAATTCACAATGGAGATAGAAAACAACGGTGAAATACCTTTTCTTGATGTTCTCGTAATCAAAAAAGACGATGGCACTCTCGGCCACACTGTGTACAGAAAATCAACACATACCAACAGATATCTCCACGCATCGTCGAACCATCATCCAGCACAAATCGCCTCTGTAGCAAACACCTTGGTAACACGATCATTAAGGATAGCCGACTCCGAAAACATTCAAAACGAATTAGAGTATCTTAAAAACGCGCTACGAAATAACGGTTTTTCTAATTTTACGATAAATAATGCAGTAAAAAATCAAACTAATAAAAATTATAATAAAAAAGATACGTCAACTAAAGTAAAGCCACTCTCCATTGCGTTTTTGCCTTACATAAAAGGCACTACAGACAAAATCAGTCACCTACTTTATAAACATAATATTCGCACCATTTTTAGAACAGACAACAAAATTTCATCCTTTTTAAAAAGTCCGAAAGATAAAATACCATTAGAGTCACACGGTATTTACGAAATCCCATGCGGTGATTGCTCAAAAACTTACATAGGCAGGACAAATCGCAGAATCTCGGCGCGCGTCTCTGAACATCGCGTAGATGTTAAAAACCGGAAACTAACTTCATCTCTTGTAAATCACTCATTGACCGAAAATCACTCCATAGACTTTGAAAATTCAAAAGTAGTCGCGAATATTAATAATGAAACATTTAGAATTTACAGGGAAGCAATTGAAATATATAAAAGAAGCAACAGTATAATGAATAACAGGGACGATAGCATTCGAATCCCGACCGCATGGACAAGTGTACTTGAAAACAACATTTTTAAAAACCATAGTAATCAAACTACCGATATTTCAAACAATAGTCACATTAAAAACATTAGTAAAATTCTTAGTAAGCCGAAAACTGATAATCCACCTGTAAACAATATACCGTTAAGTACTAGAGTCACTAGAAGCCAAACAAAACGCAATAATGACGTCATTGGGGAAACCCACCCCTCCACTAACACTTGACGCGGCTTCCTTTCAAACTTTCACTTGGTAGTAAGCTTTCGACTCGAACGGACGTGCGTGCACTATCCCTCGAGACGAAAATTTATTAACAAGGCGCCTTTAGAAAATGTCTGATGAGATTCAGACGAAACGTCGGCAGACGACTGATTCTCTCGGGAATCATAATTTGACGCGGGTTATCCCCAAAATACTTAATAATAACATATATATATATATATATATATATATATATATATATATATATATATATATATATATATATATATATATATATATATATATATATATATATATATATATATATATATATATATATATATATATATATATATATATATATATATATATATTATATATATATATATATACATTATCACACATTATGTACTATATTTTGTATCTTTTGAATTATTCTTGTAAATGGCAAACGCCGTTAATAAAATAAATAAATAAATAAAGGTTACTGTCAGTTATTATTCCTAAATATTTAATTTCATTTTTATTTGTTACAGATACATATTTTTATTTTTATATTTTTTGTTTAAACTAGATGTATTCATTTTTATATATATTATGTTTTTTTTTCATCTAAATAAATGTAACTACAACTATAAAATTATGCAAACCAACATTCATCGTAAGACAACTTTATTCAAAGATAAAAAAGAACAGAAGAAATTAATATGTCATCCACTCCCTACAAACATCGCTAATCTATTTAATGCGATTTGAAGACATTTTTTTTTAAATAAAAATGAATATGTCCTTGTTGAACAAGTACATATACATCTTCCTACGTTCCCTAAAATAAGCAAATAAATGCTTGTGCTTAGGTGAACGAAATCGGTCGAGGCAGGATTCGATCTCGCGACCACTGGATAACTAGCCCAGCGCGCTAACCGCTCTGCCACCGACCCATCTAACATTGTATATTGAACCTAGTATTATGAATTTGTTTATTACCACTCAGGAGTAAAATTTATTTTTTTGTTTACTGTTAACCCCAACGACAAACAATAGTGAAGTTATTTTATTGTATCACTTGTCATCATGAATTCACATAAAACACATATTACATTTCACGAAATAATGAATAATGGATTTTATGCACATACAGGATGTTTTGAATATTTTCACGAAACATTATTTTTTTTTAAAAACGGTGAAGGTAGATTTTCAATGATAAAGAAAGATATGTGCCAAGAGGAAGAAATAGAACATTGTTAAAATTGTATATGTATAGACTTACCGAATAATAAATAATTGCTGAAATGGACAACTCAAACATTCACCTGCTGAAAATTGTAGTACGAAATAAACATTAAATGCTAATGATGAGAATACTGTTATCATGAAAAAAAATTGGATGTCGTGTCTCTGAAAGGGAAAACACATTCATTTGTTTATTTGTTTATTTATTTATTCATTCATTCATTCATTCATTCATTCATTCATTCATTCATTCATTCATTCATTCATTCATTCATTCATTCATTCATTCATCCATTCATTCATTCATTCATTCATTCATTCATTCATTCATTCATTCATTCATTCATTCATTCATTCGTTCGTTCGTTCGTTCATTCATTCATTCATTCATTTATTTATTTATTTGTTTTCTTCATTTATTTATTAATTTTCTTTATTTATTTATTTATTCATTTATTCATTTATTTATTTATTTATTCATTTATTTATTTAATATTACTTTTCGGGCAACTTACAGATACTATGACAAATATTAATTTAACACGCACCCAATAACAAGTTGCCACATTCTGGAGACTTACGATATTAATCGTCTCACAGACAAAGAACAATTAAAAACTGTGTATCCTACGGGAATGAAACCCGGGACCTTTGGCTCAGCAGTCAGACATTTAACCAACTGAGCCATGAAGGCCGGCAATATATACATATTCATGGCAAAAATAATTGGAAAGATCTTCTTACTAAATCGCTCTCCAACCGGGAATGCAATGAAGCACTTACACTTTGAAAATCAAGTTATTTCAATTAGGTAGGTACTACAAATAATAGATCTTAATTATCATTATTACCAATACGCACTTTCTAATAAGGTATTACCATTGCGCATGCCTAAAATGTTTTTACGATTCTACATGTACCTGTCATTTTTACCGATTTTTATTACCAATTTTCACGATTAATCTAAAATATCTAAATTAAGGCTAAACAATTTTAGAATAATGTCAGTTGCTGATACTATTATTTTACGAGTAAGCCAAAATCTTTAATCACGCTATCTAAAGCGGTGTATTTTCTATCTTTTTTTCATTGAATGATTTTATAATAATACTATAATTTAGAACAGCCACATCATTATAATAATTATAATAATGATCATATACATACATACATACCATTACGTTATGTCCATCTTCGATTCTCTCGGGGTAGGCAGAGAGAACCGAAGCCCACATTTTTCCTATCTTGAAACATGATCATTACCGTTATAATTAATATTGTTACGTTATTTTACTATTTTACATTCACATGATCTCATTTTGTATCTGCTTGATATAAAAAAATGACAAATGTCAATAAGTTTGTCAGTGTTTCAAGTAGGTACAGGATATAAAAAAAACATATCATTTAGTACTCCACACTAACCCAAGGGGATACAGAGGGGAGTTATGATTTCGCAATTTTTAAGGGTATTTTTTATAATATCCTTAAAAATTCATAAATAGAATGAAAGTGAACACATTGAGATGGTTTGGCCACATGGGGAAAATGAACGAGGAACACCTGACGAAGAAAATATACATTGCGGACAGGAATGGAATGAGATGTCGGGGGCGCCCAAGAAAGGGAAGGCACGTCCATGTGAACGGTATTTTGAAAGACGGAAGTATTAGAAGAGTAAACAACAGACGAACATGTATAAAACGATTGAACATTGATTGAATGTGGGACATGTGGGTGTCAAGATAGAAATACGTGGTGTTCGGTTTTCTCAGCCTCTATGTATGTATGTATGCAGTAGGTAAGTTAGAAAATAAATTGATGAATGAATGAATGAATGAATGAATGAATGAATGAATGAATGAATGAATGAATGAATGAATGAATGAATGAATGAATGAATGAATGAATGAATGAATGAATGAATGAATGAATGAATGAATGAGTGAATGAATGAATGAATGAATGAATGAATGAATGAATTTATGAATGAATGAATGAATGAATGAATGAATTAATGAATTAATGAATGAATGAATGAATGAATGAATTAATTAATGAATGAATTAATGAATGAATGAATGAATTACTGAATGAATGAAGAGTATATTTCCAACAGTATAAATATTATTACAAACGAACAAAATACATTTTTTTTAGTTTATACCTAATTACAATTTTACAATTATTATTATTTTTTTTTCCACATATTTGGAAATTTTACTGCCCTGCTAGACATAGTCTGTTCTGAGGCAGTACTAGTTTTGAATTGCTATGGCTACTCTGCGATGATTGTATTATGATTTGTTTTCTTTTTTATTTACATACTCCATTCACTTAGAACATCGACAACCAGGATGAATAACTCTAAAGCCTCTATCTCAAAAAATCTAAGAGTACCGAGGCAGATCCTTCTCTTCCAATCTGCTTCAGCCAACGAGTAACGAGGTCTTTGAAATTTTTCCCATCATGCGATATGTTTTGTTCAATATCCATCATTATTTTATTGTAAAGTCTTGGTGCCAAAAAACTATATTGACTCTGTGCATGTGTCGTTCTTGGTTGTGGCGGTCTTAGCTGATGTCTGTTTCCAGTGCCATGTATTAGTAGGTATGTACCTAGTCCGGTTGGAACTCAGCAGTGTTTTTATGCAAATGAGACAGTATCAGTCTCATATAGAGCTGTCTAACATCCAAAATCCACTGTCTATATATACCTATTTGTTTTGTGGGGTATCTTTTAGGTCTTCTGTGCATTACCTTGTGCATTGATTTTTGTGTTCTAAATAATAATTAGAATTTTGAAACACCCTGTGGTGTTTAACCTCCAAAGGCCGTGTGCTAATTCCGAAATGTCTCTTTTTTAATTTCTCCGTCTTTTCTGGTAGATTTAAGGCTTGTCAGTCTTTATATTATTATTTCCAACGTCTGCTACCTTCCCTTCTTCTTTTTCTTCTCCCCACATCCCATCCTACACTTCCATCTTTCTCTTCCTCTTCCATTGTCAACTAACTTCTCCGCTGAATCTTTTATTTATCTTTAACTTAACGCCCTGGGCGACGACATTTTATTTTTTTTCATCTCGCAATCTATTAATCTGACGCACAGTTTCCGCCTTGAGAATCCGACAGACAGATGCGAATATTATTCGCTATACCGTTTTGAATATTCGCTATGTTTTCGGATAACGATGTCGTTTATTGTAAAAAAACATGAGTAATTTGAGGAACTATCATCACAATATAACAGATATTTAAGAAAAACAGATATTTAACTATACAGATATTTAAGAAAAACTATGCAAATATCATATTATTTTAGATTCGATAGTTCGATTTAGATACATTATTTTAGACACGATAGAGAGATTTTGATACATAATTTTAGGTACGATAGAAAGATTTGGATACATAATTTTAGATACGATAGAAAGATGTAGATACATAGTTTTAGATACCATAGAGATTCAGATACATAATTTTAGGTACGATAGAGAGATTTGGATACATAATTTAGATACGATAGAAAGATTTAGATACATAGTTTTAGATACCATAGAGATTTAGATACATAATTTTAGATACGGTAGATAGATTTAGATATGTACATAATTTATGATTTCGTATGTAGGTACATAGATTTAGATATATAATTTTCGATATCATACATAGATTTAGATACATAGTTTTAGATACGATAGATAGATTTAGATACATAGTTTTAGATACGATAGATAGATTTAGATACATAATTTTATATACGATAGATAGAGGAAGAAAAAGATGAAACAAATAATAATTAATATCTGTATGTAAAGGGACCTTTAACTACAACTGTAAGCGGATATCACGAACATTTAAACAAAAACTAAACCAGACATCGATCCATCAGCAAATTTCTGTCACTTACCACTGACAGTGACATCTAACGGTAACTGATTAAAGTACAACTAATTTAATTAGTTAATTTGTCGCATAATTAACCCAATTTACTTCAAATTATTTCATTTATGCCACTCCTCGTGTATTCTAATATACCAAAAGTCTATTAAAGTCTTCAAGAAATATCTGTTATAGACTAGTGATCGCGCATAAGTTAAAATTCAACCGTATTTCGTTCAATTTTAAAGTTTGAAATGTCATTGGTAAAAATCTATGACAAAAAAAAAACATCATCAAGGGTTAAAAAAAATTTATTCACATTTTTTTACAAACTTTTCAACATCTCAATAGAGACGAAGTTGGAATATTATAAAAAAAAACAGGAACTCAAGGCATCTACGATCTGTTATCGGCTGGTTTATGCGATCACTTTATGCGCTTGCGCAACGTTCACCAGTTATGCCTTCTTATTGAGTTCCTTTATCAATATCAATGCAAATTTTGAAAGTTCTATATAATTGAATAATGAGTAACTAATCACCTGAAAATAATACATTATTACTATTGCCATCTATGAAGTAACGAAGGAACCTTTTCGAGAGACTGCTTTATTTGTAAACAATGATAGCAACAGTCCTTATAAATGAGGTGACGGTGTTCTCAAGTCACCCCTGAACTGCGCTTGAAATATTATTTCATTTTTGGCTTTTTAACCTACTTGTACCAATGTGTATGGAAATTCTTTTCACATGTTGCAAAGTGTAATTGCTCTCCAAAGATAGAAGGTAGCTAGTGCAAGAATAAAGTTGTGGAGGTGTAGCAATTCCATTGTTCAATTAGCTGGTATGTGGCTGACTCTCCAATTCACAAAAGATGGGCATCAATAAATCATGCCAGTGACTTATGTAAGTGATTTTAATAGATATTATACTCTTATATTATTTTGTATATTAGATACAGTGAAACCCGGATTTTACGTCCCCTTATTTTACGTTTTCCCGCCAATTGCGTGTTAAGTTTTAGGTCCCGGTATATTTTAATACATTTAATACCCGCTTTTACGTTTTTTTTTTCCCGCGATTTACGTCGGAAATATTCAAAATATGTGAGTTACGCGCGTTTGACAATGAGTCGGTGCAGTACAAACACTAGCGACGTGACTTTAGAATGGCGTACGGTGATTGGTTTATTTCCAAAATTGTGATTGGTCGAAGTACAAGACGCAACGTGGTGATTGGTTAATTTCCGAAATTGTGATTGGTCGGAGTACATATGGGGTGGGTATAGGCGACATCTTTAATCATCTGTCATTTTGCTTTCAGTGCTTTCGCATATTCGTCATTCGTATTCGTTTCAGTGGTTAACAGTCTGTTCTTTTCTTATTTACAGTATAATCGTTATAAAGTGAAAAAAAATGTCTCAACAAAGAAAAGCTTTGTCGGTGCATGAGAAAAGGAATATTCTCGAAAAAGTTGATAAACATGTGGGTTCACGCGTTTCGCTGGCCCGTGATTTAGGGATTCCTATTACTAGTTTAGCGTCAATCATTAAAAATCGAGAATCGATTGAGAAAAGCGCCATTCAATGTGGTCCCAAGGCGAAAAAACGCATGTATATAAGATCGTCGAAATACGAAAAAATGGAGGAGATTTTGAAAGAATGGTTTGTCAGTGCGCGAGCCAGCAATATTCCCGTCGGCGGTTCGATTATTCGTGAAAAGGCGCTGCACATCGCGAATCGTCTTAATATTGAAGGGTTTACTGCATCAAATGGGTGGATAGATGGTTTTAAAAAGAGGCATAATGTGGTCTACAGGTCAGTTTGCGGGGAATCACGCAGTGGTAGTGTTGATTTAGATATCGCCGCAGTGTTGATTTAGATTTATATATAATTTTGTATGATGTATATATGTATAATATGGTTCACGAAATGAAATAAAAATATATTATTTTATAATACCATTTATATTGTTCATAGTAGATTATGTATTTTTCTTCAACATGTTCGGTATTCCTAATTTTTCTTTATTAAATAACTGCGTTTACATTCCGCTCTAGAAATTTGCAGTTATGAAAGTAAACAATCTATAGTTTGACGTGATATCTTTTTGTTATTTAATAACGTTATTTATTTGTAACATATATTATGTAAAAATTTTAGCTTTCTGCGCACATTCTCCATATGAACATCTCTGCCAAATCTCATACTTCTCCGTGCGCGCAGTTTGCTTTAAAAGTGGTTCAAAGTTTTCGCTCTACGTATTCCAACTGTCGATTTGTTCATGAGAATTCAATTCTTTGAATGAATCGACATTATCCAACTGTGGATTTGTTCAGGAGAACTTTGTTCTCTTAACACAGGGGTCGGCAACCTTTTAGCTGTGGTGTGCCAAGCCACTCTACCAATATGATTCAGGGTGCCGCCTTAATTCTAAATTATATAATGGGGTTCTAGAGGAGAAAAATTTTATACCAAATTTATCTTTTAAACATATTTATTAAAAAATAACATAAATTAAAAAATTTTAATGCGAACCTTCACACAAGATTCTGAATGTTCAGTTGTTAAACGACTTCTTTGTGGACTCGAAATGTGTTTCATGTGAGAAAAAATTTGTTCACAGAGATATGTGGAACCAAAAGCGGAAAGGAGAGCACATGCAATTTTCTTTAAACAATTAAATCTTTCCGGCAATGACATCCAACAATTTAATATAGCAGTCGATTTTTCCATAGAGTCATCTTCCAGATTTTTTCGTAATTCCTTAAATTTTGTTTTCCATAATTCTGAAGATATTAGTTCGATAAGTTCCATTTCAAAATTATCAACATTCATCCACTCAAAAATTGAAAAATCAAACGGGATTATTAATGTATCTATTAAATCTGGTTTTATGAGGAAGGAAAATATAGGCACATGAGCTTCAAAGTCTTTGCATCTTCTGGAAAATTCATCTTTAAGTGCTTCAACGTAGGTTTTAAGTTCATCTTTGTCTATGGTCGATTTATTTGCAAGCGCTTTAACATTTGGGAAGTATTTGTAGGTACTAGTATTAATATCACATAAAAATATATTTAATTTTGTAGCAAATCCTGTCCAATATTCAAAAAGTTCGAGCACAGTTTGGCGCTTTCCTTGCAATCTGAAGTTTAGTTCATTGAGATGTTTAGTTATATCAGTCAGAAACATCAATTTGCATAACCATTCTTTATCGTTCAATTCGGGGAAATGTTGTTCCTTTTCATTAAGAAAAACTTTAATGTGTTCCAGACATGACACAAACTTATTCAAGACATTGCCTCGACTAAGCCAACGAACATGGCTGTATAAGGGGAGGTCAACATATTCACTTTCCATTTCTTCTAAAAGAGATTTAAATTGCCTGTGTGTCAATGAAGAGCGAGACACTATGAAATTAACTATTTTAAAAACAGTGTTCATTACAGGAATTAAGCGCTGTGACGAAATTTTGGCAACTAAACTTTCCTGGTGTATTATACAATGGATGTTCAATATTTTATGTCCAATATGATTTTCAAGAAGTTTGACAAATCCTCTATCCTTGCCAACCATTGCAGGTGCGCCGTCAGTAGTTACACAAAATATTTTTTTGATATTAATGTTCTTGCTGTCAAAATAATTTATGAATGAAGCAAGAATATCCTGCCCCTTAGTTGTCCCAGACAGAGGAATCAAATTGCACAATTCTTCATAAACTTGACCTTTATCACAATACCGTGCAAATACTGCAAGCCGCGCAATATCATTTACATCGGTACTTTCATCAACAGCGATGCTAAATGCAACAGCTTCTTGTAATCCAGAATTCTGTTTTGTTGTTACATTGTCTGCCATTTCAGTTATTCTTCTTAATTGTTCGCGCAGAAGCCGGTATTTTCTGGTCTTCGAGCCAAATTATTATATTGGAAATATTCGAATCTAATATATGAATTGGCAGCCTTTGTTTTATATTATAAATAACATTTTATTCTGTAAATTTATTAATTATTAATATACAAATATCGTATTTCGATCTAATAAGTGCATGCATGTATGTAACATTGATATAAAGATAGGTAGTAATGATTATAAGAATAATCAGAAGGTACTCAGTTAATAAGAATGCATTTTTTGTCGATCGTAATCATACCGGCCGTGGTCTAGCGGTTAGGTTAGTGTTGAATCTATAAAAGACCATTGTTAGGTATTTATGTCGAGGGTCAAATCACGCTTCATGCGATATATTTTATTTTTAATTTAAAATAAATAATTCAATTAATTTCACGACATCTATAAACGAAATCTGAAAACTTTCATAACAAATATACTACGAAACCTGCCGTGGTTTGTGTCTCCGCTAGAGGTCGTTTATGTTTATCATTCGTGTCATTATTGAGTATAAAATAACGGCAAAATAACGGTACCTCACCAAAACGCGTGAACGAGTGTATTTATGAGGCACGTGTTACTGGATTAATTAGACCCGCCGATGTCGGCGACGGTTTTACTAGCTTCGTTCGCTGTTCGCTAATAAGTGTACATTGCAACAATAATACTAACAGCATACCGATTTTTTGCTACTCTATATTTTTACATTTTTAATTAGTTTAAAGTCAATTTTATCAACTTATTTTGAGCACTAGAAGATCACAAATCCCTGGACATTCTACTGGAATAATTAGAGGAGTGTAAAAGGAGGATAGTTCTTTGGAATTTGGCTTTTTCTACATTATAACTTATAACTTACCAGGTACATATACATACGCAGTTATTATAACCAATTTTATATACATACCAACATCATGAGTACTCAGTGCGCCCAATGTAAGGAGACGTTATCAACAGATGAGCGTATCAACTGCATATCGTGCAAATCAAGTTATCACTATATTTGTGAAAACATATCGGAGTCTAACTTCAAAAAACTGGGCTCGAAGAGAAATAATTGGAAATGCACAGAATGCAAAAATAAAAATGCGCTGTTTGGTGAAATAAAAAGAATTAGCGAACAGCTTACAGAAACCAACTCCAGACTAGAAGAATTTGAAAAAGCTCTTTCATTTAACAACAAACTAACTGAAGAATTTGCCAACAAAATTACATATTTGGAGGAGAAGGTGGTAATACTTGAGAAGAGAGAGGGGTCCATGAGAGAGGAAATTGAATCTCTAAAGACAACGGTTGAGAAGATGGAGATGGGTCATAACATCCAACAACAAGCCCTGCTAGCATCCAGCGTGGAGATCCTGGGAATTCCGGATAAGCAGGCCGACCTCACACAGACACTAAACAAGATAGCTTCTTCCGTCGGTTGCAATCTATCGTCGGAGGATGTTTTATATGTGAGTAGGAGGAAGGCATCAAATCCGGAGAGACCTGGAAGCGTGGTGGTTAAATTTTCATCAGCACATAAAAGAAATGAACTTCTTGCAGCGGTAAGAAAAAACAAGGGGATCAAAACTCCTAACGAGAACCTACCTGGAATCTGTGGAAGAATTTTCATTAATGAAGCACTCACCTGGAAAAACAAGCAAATACTAAGGGCTGCAAGAGAGTTTAAATCGGACAAGAGATACGATTTTTTATGGGTGCGGGATGGAAGGATATATGTGAGAAAAAATCAGTTCTCGGCTCCAGTTTATATTTCGAGTTTGGCGAAATTGAAATCGTTAGCGAATTCGGGTATGTAAACCTATTCTCGACTCAACAACAAAAATATTTATATTCCTCAACTTTTTACATAATTTTACAAATAATAATATTGAATCATATAACCACTTTATCCACCCAACTCCTAATATCTCCCGCCCATAGTTACACGAATTGTATTCCTAATACATTCTACACTTACACACTATTCACCAATACATACATAAACTACCCACGCCCACTCAGCATACAAGCACATCATTATAAACACGAGTCAATAAATGCAATGCAGAATGCACCAACACTTATACATTTTACATCTAGTACTAAACAACACAAGTATCAATCTGTTTTTGTCAATACGCAGCACACTTCATAGGTATTCGCTTAGCCGTGATATTCACAGTGGACTTCTGACTATTTTTATTTTAACCTTTATGTATTCGATGATATGTCTTTTTGTTCTTTATTTTCTTTATTCTTTTTTATTTTGTTTTTTAATTCTTATCTATAATACACAAATACCGAGTCTATTTTATTTTATAAAGAACTTAATGTTATTTTATCATATGAACGCTCGCGGTTTTAATTCAAAGACAAATGGTTTCTATAACATAAACGTTGTCTACATTATTAATATATATATATATATTTTTTATGTGAACTTAAATTTCATCTATAATGTACAAATACTGCGACTATTATATCCAACTACGAACCTAGTATTATTTTATTGCCAGAATGCTCAAGGTTCAATATCAAAGATAAATGAATTGTACAATATAACCATTATATATTTAGTGACATACTTTTTTTATGTGATTTATAATTCATCTTTAATAGACATGCACTGAAATAATTTTTATTTCACAATGAATATAATATTATTTTACTATCAGAACGCTCGCGGTCTGAAATCCAAGACAAATGAATTCTACAATAATATCTTGCTAAATGATTTCGATATTATTCTTATCACAGAGACGTGGTTGGTTGAGAGTATAAGGAATGAGGAATTATTTGACAATAGGTATAAAGTTTTCAGATGTGATAGGGACAATGTCGCTTCAGGTAAATCTACTGGGGGCGGGGTACTCATTGGGGTTAAAAATTGTTTCGAAATTATTAATTGTGTCAGTCACCCATCTTGCATGGAAGAAGTATGGATCACTATTAAGTCAACAGGTAACTATGGGAGAATAACACACATCTGTTGTTCATATTTACCAAATGTTTCCTCAAAATTCTTGCAGTATCAGAGGCTAGCGTCTTTAAAATCTCACATAGAAGTAATTCAGGACAAAACGTCGCAACACCCTGATGATACATTCATAATAGTGGGTGATTATAACATGCCAAACATTAAATGGGACAACGTTCCCCCTCTATCAAATGGTGACACATGCTCAATAGAATTTTTGAATTGTTTGGCTTTCTCAAATTTATCGCAACTGAATTTTATCTCGAATCAATATGGTAGGGTCTTGGACCTAGTTTTGTCAAATGCTTCACTTACGGTAATTGAATCCAACTTTTCTCTTGTTCCCGAGGACTCTCATCATAAATCAATTATTATCAAGCTTCCTTTCTTTACTCCTCCGAAATGTAGCCCGAAACATCATCGTACTAGATTATTTAACAAGGCTGATTATCTCGCTATTAACAATAAACTGAGAAATATTGACTGGTCTGCAGTTATAGAAACGGAAGACGTTAATGTTGCTATTCAAAAATTTAATTCAATAATATTACGAATTATTGACGAATTTGTTCCATCAAGGGTGGTGTCCGAAGATAAGTACCCTATATGGTATAACACTCCACTTAAAAAAATAGAAAAAGAAAAGATGAAATATTTTAAGTCCTGGAAGCGTACAGGAAACCCCATCGATTACCAAACATTCTCGCTCCTTCGCAAACGACAAAAATCGGTTGCAGAAACGGTTTTTAAAAATTACATGAAATCGACGGAAGAATCAATTCAATACAATAATAAAAAACTATGGACATATATTAAATCTAAAAGGTCCTCGAACAACTCACCCGAATGCTTAACATACGGTAATGAGGTAGCATTTAATGCAAAAGAATCAGCAAACCTATTGTCAGAATTTTTTTCGTCAGTGTTTATACAGAACCAACATCCATCCACGTGTAATCACATTGTTTCCAATCTGAATATGGTTACTGAACTGTCACTGTCTAACGTGTATATTAATGAGGATATTATTTTGAAACAACTCAGCAACATCGACGTGAAAAAGGGACAAGGTAGCGACAATATTCCTGGAATTTTTATAAAAAACTGTAAAGAGACTTTAGTGAAACCGTTATACCACATTTTTCATAGATCTGTATTGAGTGGCGTCTTTCCATGCATGTGGAAGAGCGCGCTAATCACTCCCATTTTCAAGGGCGGGGAAAAAAGAGACGTGTCGAACTATCGACCCGTATCTAAACTACCGATTTTGAGTAAAATCTTGGAAAAAATTATATACGAACAGATATACTTCAATATAAAGCATCTAATAAATGAGAAACAACACGGTTTTATTAGAAACAGATCAACTACAACAAATTTAGGTATTTTCGTGAACTCAGTTTGTACATACATGGATTCAAGAATACAGACAGATGCAATTTATACAGATTATTCAAAAGCATTTGATAGGGTTGATCATACCATATTGATTAATAAGCTTAATGCTATGGGGATACATGGTAGCCTTCTTAGATGGTTGGAATCATATTTGCTTAACCGTAGTCAAATCGTCGTGCACAAAGGACAATTATCGAATTCGATTTGTGTTTCATCTGGCGTTCCTCAGGGATCCCACTTGGGGCCTCTCATGTTTAATATATACATAAATGATATCGGTAATTGTTTTAAGAATAGTAATTATGTAATCTATGCTGACGATATGAAGATATATAAGACTATATTATCCATAAATGATTGTGAATTACTCCAAGAAGACCTAAATCGCCTCGCTCTGTATTGTGTAGAAAATAAATTATCAATAAACATTAAAAAATGTCTTTCAATATCTTTTACAAGAAATAAGAATCCATTTAGTTACAATTATAAAATAAATAATGAGCCAATTATACAGAAAACAGATTGTAGAGATTTGGGAGTAATTCTCGACAGCAAAATGTCTTTTGATAAGCATGTAGAGCATATCTGCTCGAAAGCGTATCAAATGCTAGGCTTCCTAATCAGAACTTGCAAACCTTTTAAACAGCCTAAAACTATAGTTATGCTTTACTATTCACTTGTCAGAAGTCAACTGGAATATTCGTCGGTTGTTTGGAATCCTTGTTATAATATATATACTCAATGTATTGAAAGAATTCAAAGATTATTTATCAAATATTTAAAATATAAATTTGGCAACAATAATAATAATATTGAATTGCAGCCGTTGGGCATTAGACGTAGAAACAGCGATTTAATGTTTCTGCGTGATTTGTTAAATGGTTTTATAGATTGTCAGGAATTACTCAGTAACATACAGTTTAACGTACCCGTTAGACGGACAAGGCACTCTGCATTGCTATATCTTAATAAATGTAATTCTAATATTGGTAGTAATGCTCCATTATACAGGTGTATATATACCTATACAAAAATTGTAAATGAAACTGATAACCTGGACATTTTTCATCTGTCAAGATCTACATTTAAAAAGAAAATCCTTATGATAAGGTAGAAGTAGTTTACTATATCTTTTAAAGTCTCTTTTGTAACTGAATTTTTGTTTCTTTTTTAATGTTTTTAATGTTCATTTCTTCTACTTGTGCTACTTCTCGTATGTTTTCATGTTTCATGTTTAAACACACACACATACACACACACATACACACAAACACATATACACTATCCTCCTCCCTACTTCCTCGATACTCCATTTCTTCCTTATTTCTGTTGCAATTAGTAGTATGATAATTTCATAATATGATACTCAAAGGTGAGTCGAGATAGGTACTCGTTTTGGATGTTTCACTATATATATAATTGCTTCATTTTATTGTAATGTAGTATGTAGTGATGAGCAAATGCAAGACCAAGACCAAGACCGGGGTGGTCTTGGTCTTGGTCTTGGTCTTGCACCTGCGGTCTTGGTCTTGGTCTTGCGTTTACAAGTATAGTCTTGGTCTTGGTCTTGGTCTTGCATACATAGTCTTGGTCTTGGTCTTGGTCTTGCAGCAAGAGTCTTGCAAGTCTTGCACTTTTACGAGTAGGTAAAGTAGGTACATATTCGAGTTTTTTTTAATAAAACCTAAATTTTCGTTGAAGTAAACGTGTGATATAATTTTAGGTATCAAATTATTACAATTTTTGGAAAAAAAATCACCGAACTATGAAATATCGTTTACATGTCGTCTTTAAATTTCTGTATTTTTATAACTTTTCATATATTGTTATTATAGTAGGTAATAAAAATATAAAATGAAATACAAATATGTTGAAGAATTTAAGATTCATAGAGTCAATGTATAAGCTGAAGTGAATCAAAACTAAAATCATTGTCTGAATAAGTGTCTGAATATAATAAATCTTTCAAAGATGATTCTTATGAAAATATCATGAAACAAAATATTTTTCTAGTCATGAACTTTGATGTCAATTATATAAGTCCTCTCTTTAAAACTATAATATACAAATAAATACAAAGAAACTAACAGACATTCTTAGAGGGCTTCAACTTCAGAGATCCAACTGTCGATGGCGATATTATGTTTAGTTAAAGAATACGCACAGAAATAGAAACCCCTAATTCCAAATAATTGAATATTTTAAGATATTTTGTACTCTATACAAAACATGTAAGTATGTATGTCAAGATAGGGTAGTATGGAGAGGTCAGTCCTCCCTTCCTACCCAAAATATGAAAACAGTTTGATGGTATGTATTTATGTTTGAAGATTAAGTATCAAACTATTTAGTCACCTTAGATAATAATATTATATTTCATTACCTTAGATATTGTGTATATGTAGGTCACTGCCACACAATTTGTATGAAATGTCATTACTAAACTATTTTATTACAAAAATTGGTAAATTTTGAGATGCCTTACAAATTGTATGAAAGATGTCGTCACTAAATTCAATTTTTATAAAAATTGGTAAAAGTTTGTCTTAATCTGCATATAAATAAAGTAGACCTGGTAAGATTGTCGTTCTGGATTTGCGAATGTTTGTGCACGACTATATTCATGTCAGTCTGCCCAAGGCTGCCTGTTCTTACATTCGTTTGAAATCTTTCTATGTGGAAATCGGGAATTTTACAGTAGAGTAAAAAACTTACAATATTACATTTTTATAATATTACATTTGAAACAGTATAAAAACACAAAGCCTCACAAGCTGATATGTTTTTTTTATTATTTTCAAAAGAAAGTATGTTTAAATGTTATATAATAAGAATTAAAGAATGCTTTTATGCTTTACTCGCCGAGTCGCCAAAATTGATTTATGTGAATTTACCCTGAAGATGACAAAAATACCAACATTCTGATATATGCGTCCCTATCGTAATTAGACCTCAAATGGCACGAAGTAATAAAATCCGACACAGGGAGAGTGAGCAATTCACGTTGATCAAATGGTCTCTTTTGCATTGTGGGTCAGATTTGCTTTCCTCGCGTTGTTCCACCATTCTTTCAGCTGTCAAATATTCGAAAGTTAGCTACTTTTTATTTTTATCGTAATTAATCTGCATATAAATAAAGTAGACCTGGTAAGATTGTCGTTCTGGATTTGCGAATGTTTGTGCACGACTATATTCATGTCAGTCTGCCCAAGGCTGCCTGTTCTTACATTCGTTTGAAATCTTTCTATGTGGAAATCGGGAATTTTACAGTAGAGTAAAAAACTTACAATATTACATTTTTATAATATTACATTTGAAACAGTATAAAAACACAAAGCCTCACAAGCTGATATGTTTTTTTTTTATTATTTTCAAAAGAAAGTATGTTTAAATGTTATATAATAAGAATTAAAGAATGCTTTTATGCTTTACTCGCCGAGTCGCCAAAATTGATTTATGTGAATTTACCCTGAAGATGACAAAAATACCAACATTCTGATATATGCGTCCCTATCGTAATTAGACCTCAAATGGCACGAAGTAATAAAATCCGACACAGGGAGAGTGAGCAATTCACGTTGATCAAATGGTCTCTTTTGCATTGTGGGTCAGATTTGCTTTCCTCGCGTTGTTCCACCATTCTTTCAGCTGTCAAATATTCGAAAGTTAGCTACTTTTTATTTTTATCGTAATTAATATGTATTGATTTAGTTTATTTTCCAATATTTAATAACTTTATATTTTATTTTCTTTCAGAATCAAATTTTAGCCTATATAGTAACAAAAAAATGTAAGTTGAAATTTCAATTCTCGATGAATTTAGGTAAATTTTAAATCAACATTCACATATGGAAAGAACGTAGGTATTTGTTTAAAGATATTTTCATAAATGAGTTGGTGATTATTGTATTTCGGTGTACAGGTTATGTCATTCTTCTAGGAGTAGGTGAAAGGGTGCAGAAGGAATGGCACATGAAAATAACATGTTGCGAATGGTTGCACTTAGGGCAAACGAATCTAAAGAACAGCAAGAAAGGAGATGTGAAGCCAGTAGATTACGAATGACGGCGTATAGGGTATTACAATTTCTGCAGCAAGAAAGAGGAAGTACAGATTTTCAGTCTTCAAGTAATTGGATAGAGGTAGGGAGTCGTGATAATTTAATGACAATAGATCAGATGAATATGCAAGACGTTGAAGAAATAGAAATTACTGCACTTGAATGCGCCATCTTAGCAGCATTAAAATTATAAAACAGCCTCTAAGTCTTCAAGTCATAAGGCCCCTGAGTCATATTGAAAACGCTTAACAATATCGCCAAACACTATTTTTTTTGTATGTAAAATAACAGAAGTGACATTGAAACATGAATCATGGAGACAAAAGGAAAATTCTGCTTTTTCCTATAGTTGCAATATAGATATTAACCTATAGTTGCAATTTATTTCTGAGCCAGTATCAACTTTTGGTAGAATGTCTATAATTTGTACATATTGTGGTGATTTGAAATGGAAGGGAGAAAACCCAGGAATGTGTTGTAACAATGGAATAGTACACATACCTGCAATAGATATCCTCCAGAGCCTCTTTATACATTATTGACAGGTAATTCTATAAATGTATGTCATTATAGAATTAAGTATTTTAAAAGTCATGTTAGAAGATATAATAGGACGATGTATGAGAGGGTCAGAAATGAGGACATAAGGAAAGAATGTAAGATAAAGAAAGATGTCATTAATAGAATTAAAGTGAACACATTGAGATGGTTTAGCCACATGGGCAGAATGAATGAGGAACGCCTGACAAAGAAAATATACATTGCGGACAGGAATCGAATGAGGTCGGGGTCGCCCAAGTAAGGGATGGCATATCCATGGGAACGCTATTTTGAAAGGCGGAGATGTCAGAAGCATGAACAACAAATGAATATGTATAGGACAATGTATGAATGTCGACGAGGCGATGTGTGTCAAGATAGAAATAAGTAGCGTTTGGTTCTCTCTGCCTACCCCGCGAGGGACATGGCGTGATGGTATGTATGTAATGCTTGCTTTCAAATGAAATTTTTAGGAACCACTAAAGAATAATGAGAGACCCCTTCAAAGGGGATAGAGTTAGATGTGTTACAAAGGAGGATCGAATTAGAAATGAATACGTCCGAGGTAGTTTTGGAGTCGCCTCTATTCCGGAGAAACTAAAGGCCAGACACCGATGGTACGGACACATTACCAGACGAAATGAGGATCATATAGTTAAACTCACACAGGATATCGCACTCAGTCCAGAAATAGAGGCCGTACATAGGCCACCTGGTGGACAAATATTAAGGAGTTGAGGGAGGAGCAACTAACCAGAGAAATGACGCAAGATGGAAAGGTCTCCGAAGGGCAAGAAAGGAAAGGTCATACCAGAAGGGCCGCTCCAGATGAACTGGGAAGAGGCAAGGAAGAAGAAATCTATATTTTCAAAACATTTCTGTATGTTTCATTTAATTAACAAATTATTTTACTTTCAAATTTATGAAGACAAATTTAAGAAAATAAAATTAAATAATTGCCAAAAATCAATTACTTTATTCACATAAAAATATCATCATCATTATTCTTAGCGTCACAACTCTTGATGGGTCCTATCTGTGTCCAAGAATCTACTCCATACTGTTCTATCGTTGGCTGCCACCTTCGAGTTCTGCTGCCCCATGGCTCATGACTATGCTGATGTCCTGGTAAAGATCATAAAGCTCGGTGATATATATCTTTTACGCCATGTTTGACAGTCGTTAATAGGTACATAGGTATATTCTGCATAAGATTTTTCTTTCAAAGGCATCCACTCTGTTTTCATTGTGTTTTGTTAATATCCAGGTAGGTATCCGATAAAAATATATTACTATCAAATTCAACAAAACTTATTAACGTGGTAAGTTTTCTCCATATCTCTAACAATGTATATCTTTGTCAAAAACTTAATTGAAAAAACTTGAATCAAACTATAAAAACTATATAACCATATTGAATTGAACACATTTTCCTATTCTGACATATACGCATTGTCGTCTCGATACTCGACATACATACATCACCTAATAATAATAATAATTAAAGACTTTTATAGTATTAAAAATATAAAATATATAAAGGGAAAGAACACGGGAATCTCTTCGGTGACGGATCTTTAACCAGTTCAGTCGTTGCCTGCTCTCGGACATGTGGTCGAACTTCCTGAGTCCAAACACGTATCGAATGCAGACATTTTGTAACCGTTCGAGTTTGTTAAGTTGATCTTCAGTTGAATCTCAGCGTAGGCAACGTCAGCGTAGTCAAGTAATGGTAGCATGTGTTGTTGAGTTACGCGACATCCTACGTAGGCGATTCAAAGCGAATGCGAAGCGATCCGAACGGATACATGCGAATTCAAAGCGATGCGGTGCGACGCTGCGGCTCTGTCCTACGGGCACGCGAATCGTGCTTCTGACATTATACTTTACAAAAAAAAACTATGGCACCGCTTCCAATTCGCGCGAAAATATCAAACCAATTGATCGCGTTCGCTTCGCATCGTGCCATGTCACACCGTACCCTACTCGTGGTCGGTAACGCAGGACACTTCAATAGTTACCGACTGTTTGTTATTTTCGCACCGCTTCGCGTTCGCCTTGAATCGCCTACGTAGGACGTCGCGTTAGAATGATTTTAGTCTTAACTGGTAAATAATTTTTAAGTCAGCCTCATACGTTCTCATTTGTTATTCAACAAACATACGACAAAGTTTAAGTATTAAATTTAGACTAAAATTATTATATTTATTTGATAATAAATTTTTGGAAGACTAACAGCATATATATTACATCTAATATAATAATTTAACAGCCAATTAGAAGTCTCCGCTGATTGGCTATACTGTCAGTTGCAAGTTGAAAAATATAACATAATAATATAATATGTTTCTGTAAAAGATAAAGTTTCATCGTGAAACGGAGGTAAACATAAACAAGAAAAATAAATTATCACCGAAGAGAACATACATGATTTTATATTTTAGTGGTTACAGTTGGCAAAATAAATTATAGTATTAAAAAAATTGCACTTAGAATACATCTCGCTATTGTAATGCTAATCTGAAATACATCAAATTCTGGTGAATTAAATATAAAATGTCCATAACCAAACTATAGTACCGCTTTAATGTCTGCAGTTAAAATAAGAGTCTGCGAATGCTTGCTAAATTAACTGAAAAGGCGAATATCCTTATTTAAGCATAAAAAATTATACAATCTAAATACACATAACACACAATAGATGATCGAGTAAACATTTAAGTAATATCGTTTAGATTTAGACTACATGTTGAGTTTGCAAACATAATTTATCGGTCATTTGTCAAATGTCAAGTCAAATGTCAACCACGGTGTTGCCAGGATTTAAAGTACTAATTATTATTGGAGAGTTGCACGAAAAAATATTAATATTTATTACATGCTTATTTACAAGGAGTTTAAAATATCAATCTTTCTTAAATTAAACAATTTATTATTTTGTAAATTAATATTTTATAAGAATAACGTTTTTGTGCGGAGGCGACAAACACAGCAGCGAAAAATAAAGCTTGCTCCGTGTCATGGTTTGTGAAACGCAAATTAAGAAACTAAAAGAGAAGCTTCGTTTGACTTCTACAATAGGGTTTGCAACCTTTTTAACCACTTTGCGGATTATAGGCGTTTGATTTAGATGAAACTCAGCAATCTTCGTATTGCCTGTATAATTAAAAATGGTCCCTCAGTGTCTCCCGTCCCTTCGGAGCCTCCCGTCTTTCAATGCCTCCTGTCCCTAAGTGCCACCCGTCTCTTCAGTGTCTCCCGTCTCTTCAGGTCCTTTTGTACCTCCCGTTCCATCAATGCCTCATACCCCTCTTCATTTCCTCCCTTGAGACATTTTAGTAACTTCAGACCCCTCAGTACCTTCAGATCGTTCAGTACCTTCAGACCGTTCAGTACCTTCAGACCCCTCAGTACCATCGACCGCCGGAGGCGGTCATTTACCGCGCAGCGGTAAAAGCCGGCTGCAAGCCCTAGCTTAGAAGCTGAGCGAAGCGAAGCTTCTCAGCTAGTAAATAATGTTTGAGAAACTCTGGAACTTTTACACATGAAAATTAAATTTGAGATTTTGTATAAAATTTGGCTATATTTAGGTATACCAATTTTCAGCTTTTGTGGTTATTGAAATAGGTATATGGAAAAATAAATTTAAAATTCAAAAGTTTATAAAAAGCATTGTAGGCCTATAACTTTATATATATTCTGAAATTTTAGGCTCTGCATTTAGCGGAACAAAAAAGTTTAAGAGGGGGGGGGACAGACACACTAAATGTTCTACTCCAAATTCTTAATAAATCCATATTATCTTTTTTTCATAAAAAATGAATATGTCCTTGTTAAACAAGTACCTACATAATATGTTATATGTATATTATACATCTTCCAACTTTCCCTAAAATAAGCATAAATGCTTATGTATATATGGACGAAATCGGTCGAGGCAGGATTCGAACTCGCAACCACTGGATTACTAGCCCAGCGCGCTAACCGCTCTGCCATAGACCCATCTAATAATCTATTTAAGTATAGAACATGTATGCTGAATAGCCTCTAAGTTGACGTTTTTTGACTCCAAAGTTGAAAAAACATGAAAAATATAGACCTAGCATACAAATCTCACGTATCATCGCTTGATAATTTGTCGATATGTGAAATAAATTCTCTTAAATAAATCGATAGTTTTTGGAAAATAAAATATCTTAAAATATTTATTATTATGTATTGTGTTTTTAGTTTTGTAGGTATTCTTCAATTATACATACTATCGCTATCGACAGTTGGATCTCATGTGTTACATGCAACTAGTAAAATAATGAACATACCTACCTTGCTTGAATGATAGATATGTATGTAGGTATAATATCATAATATTATCGTGTCAAAACTCGCTCAAAAACATGTACCTACACAGGATGTTAAAATATGAATTGTTCCAGATCCAAAATGTCTTAATTTCGTTTCAATCATGCAAAAATGTACTTTTACGATAGTAACATAAATGTTATGTTTGTCTAACGTCGGCGTAACAATAGAAGACTAATCCTTACTTTGACTTCCCGCTATTACAGAGTCATGCCAAGTGCCGTGTTTTTTTTTAATAATTGATTTTATTTTATTACCTTGTATGGTAAATTGAATTCATCATTTTTTATTGTTAAATTAAAATAATGTGCATGGCATCATTATTTTGTTTTATTATACATTTAAAAAAAACATAGACTATCTTATATAACAAAAATCTATGTGATTTACGAAAAAAAATATTTATTACATTTATTTATGGTAAAACCTTTTTTATATACTAGTTGCATGTAACACATGAGATCCAACTGTCGATAGCGATAGTATGTATAGTTGAAGAATATGTACCAAACTATAAACCCATAGATACAAATTATTGAATATTTTCAGATATTTTGTTTTCTATACAACATATGTAGGTATGTATGTCAAGATAGGATAGTATGGAGGAAGATCCTTTTTCCTACCCAGAATATGTAAATAGCATGATGGTATGTATGTATGTTTGGAGATGAAGTATCAAACTATTAAGTCTTCTTACATATTGTGTATAGGCGACTGCCATACAAAATGTATGAAGCGATGTCGTCACTAAATTCAATTTTTAAAAAAATTGTTAAAAAAAAATTGAGATCTTCTTCTACAATGTTAATATTTTTTATAGAAAATTAAATTATCTAGTTGGGGTGTTTCGGCTTTTTTCGATAATTGTAAAAGTTTTGGAAATATAGGCAGTTAAACTCATAAATTTATCATAAAAAAAATATTTTTCTTAATAAAAAATGTTTGAGAAACCCTGGAATTTTTTTGAAAAAACTTATTTGAGATTTTGTATTTGTCTATGTTTGTACCAATTTTCAGCGTTCTACCGTTTATGGTTTCTGAGATATATGGAAAAATTAAATAAAAATTCAAAAGTTGATAACCCCTGACTGAAACAAAAATTCAAAATTCCGAGTATAAAAGTTTTGTAGGCCTCTAAGTGTTTATATATTCTGAAATTTTAGGCTCTGTAAATTGAGCGGATCAAAAGTTATAAGGGGGGGACGGACACACAGACACACAGACACACACACAGACACACGAAATGTTCTACTCCGAATTCTGAGTAAATCCGTGTATGGAACATATATGCTGCGAAGCCTCTAAGTTGGTGTTTTTTGACTTCAAAGTTGGAAAAGCCGTGAAAAAAGTAGACCTCTCCATACAATTCTCGCGTATTCTGGCTTGATACATTGTCGATATGTTAAGAGAACAAAGTTCTCCTGAACAAATCGACAGTTGGAATACTAGTTGCATGTAACACATGAGATCCAACTGTCGACAGCGATAGTATGTATAGTTGAAGAATAAGTACCAAACCCATAAATACAAATTATTTATTATTTTATGATATTTAGTTTTCTATACAACACATGTACCTAGGTAGTCAAGATAGGATGGTATGGAGGTCAGTCTTTTTTTCCTACCCGGAATATGAAAACAGCATGATGGTATATGTATATTGTATGTTTAGAGATGAAGTATCAAACTATTAAGTCTTCTTTGATATTGTGTATAGGTGACTACCATACAAATTGTATGAAGCGATGTCGTCACTAAATTCAATTTTTATAAAAATTGTTAAAAAAAATTTGAGATGTACTGCTACAATGGTAATATTTTTTATATAAAATTAAATTATCTAGTTGGGGTGTTTCGGCTTTTTTCGATATTTTAAAAAAAAATGGAAATATAGGCAGTTAAACTCATAAATTTATCATAAAAAAAATACTTTTCTTAATAAAAAATGTTTGAGAAACCCTGGAATTTTTTTGAAAAAATTTATTTGAGATTTTGTATTTGTCTATGTTTATACCAATTTTCAGCGTTCTAGCTTTTATGCTTTCTGAGATATAGGGAAAAATAAAATAAAAATTCAAAAATTTATAACCCCTGACTGAAACAAAAATTCAAAATTCCGAGTATAAAAGTTTTGTAGGCCTGTAACTGTTTATATATTCTGAAATTTTAGGCTCTGTAAATTGAGCGGATCAAAAGTTATAAGGGGGGGACGGACACACACACAGACACAGGAAATGTTCTACTCCGAATTCTGAGTAAATCCGTGTATGGAACATATATGCTGCGAAGCCTCTAAGTTGGTGTTTTTTGACTTCAAATTTGGAAAAGCCGTGAAAAAAGTAGACCTCTTCATACAATTCTCGCGTATTCTGGCTTGATACATTGTCGATATGTTAAGAGAACAAAGTTCTCCTGAACAAATCGACAGTTGGAAAATTATTAGATGGGACACATGTTTTTTATGTAATTACTACTTATAAATGTGTCAAATGTTTTTAATTACTTTCTATATAGTTTTAACTAAGGATATTTTATCAAGTTTATCCATACCACTTGGAAGGGTGTTAAATATTTTCGGTATGCTTACTTTCAGTGTCCTTTCACCGTAATAGTTTGTCAATCTGGGAATTATCAATTTATTTTGAACAACTTTTCTGGAATTATATGTATTTTTTACAGGTAATTTATATTCATTAGTTGCATGTAACACATGAGATCCAACTGTCGATAGCGATAGTATGTATAGTTGAAGAATAAGAATCAAACTATAAACCCATAAATCCAAATTATTGAAAATTTTTACACATGTTGGTATGTATGTCAAGATAGGACAGTATGGAGGTCAGTCCTGTTTTCCTACCCGGAATATGAAAACAGCATGATGGTTCTGTATGTATGTTTGGAGATTAAGTACCTATCAAACTATTAAGTAGTCTTCTTACATATTGTGTATAGGCGACTGCCCTACAAATTGTATGAAGCAATGTCGTCACTACATTCAATTTTTATAAAAATTGTTAAAAAAAGTTTGAGATGTGCTAATACAATGTTTATATTTTTTATAGAAAATTGAATTATCTAGTTGGGGTGTTTCGGCTTTTTTCGATATTTTTGAAAAATTTAGAAATATATGCAGTTAAACTCATAAATTTATCACAAAAAAAATATTTTTCTAAATAAAAAATGTTTGAGACACTCTGGAATTTTTTTGAAAAAATTTATTTGAGATTTTGTATTTGTCTATGTTTATACCAATTTTCAGCGTTCTAGCTTTTATACTTTCTGAGATATAGGGAAAAATAAAGTGAAAATTCAAAAGTTGATAACCCCTGACTGAAACAAAAATTCAAAATTCTGAGTATAAAAGTTTTGTAGGCCTATAACTTTATATATATTCTGAAATTTTTGGCTCTGTAAATTGAGCGGATCAAAAGTTATAAGGGGGGGACGGACACACAGACACACACACAGACACACAGACACACACACACACACACAGACACACACACAGACACACACACACACAGACACACGAAATGTTCTACTCCGAATTCTGAGTAAATCCGTGTATGGAACATATATGCTGCGAAGCCTCTAAGTTGGTGTTTTTTGACTTCAAAGTTGGAAAATCCATGAAAAAAGTAGACCTCTCCATACAATTCTCGCGTATTCTGGCTTGATACATTGTCGATATGTTAAGAGAACAAAGTTCTCCTGAACAAATCGACAGTTGGATAAAGTCGATAGGACTTATAGTTGGGCAGTAGAGAGAACACAAAAAGTATAATTCTGTACGCCTAACGCCGTACGCCGTACGACATACGCCATACATATGTACAAACACATCACGACGAAACTCACAGTGTGCACTCTCTACATGATTGATGTAAAAAAATACGCTTAAAAATTGTGAAATCATCACTCTTCACTATTCCATAGTGTGGAGAGTAAAAACTCTCAATTCTATTTTAAACCATTTTCTATCACTAGTTGCATGTAACACATGAGATCCAACTGTCGATAGCGATAGTATGTATAGTTGAAGAATATGTACCAAACTATAAACCCATAAATACAAATTATTGAATATTTTCAGATATTTTGTTTTCTATGCAACATATGTAGGTATGTATGTCAAGATAGGATAGTATGGAGGAAGATCCTTTTTTCCTACCCAGAATATGAAAATAGCATGATGGTATGTATGTTTGTTTGGAGATGAAGTATCAAACTACTAGTTGCATGTAACACATGAGATCCAACTGTCGATAGCGATAGTATGTATAGTTGAAGAATATGTACCAAACTATAAACCCATAGATACAAATTATTGAATATTTTCAGATATTTTGTTTTCTATACAACATATGTAGGTATGTATGTCAAGATAGGATAGTATGGAAGAAGATCCTTTTTCCTACCCAGAATATGCAAATTGCATGATGGTATGTATGTATGTTTGGAGATGAAGTAACAAACTATTAAGTCTTCTTACATATTGTGTATAGGCGACTGCCATACAAAATGTATGAAGCGATGTCGTCACTAAATTCAATTTTTAAAAAAATTGTTAAAAAAAATTGAGATCTTCTACTACAATGTTAATATTTTTTATAGAAAATTAAATTATCTAGTTGGGGTGTTTCGGCTTTTGTCGATAATTGTATAAGTTTTGAAAATATAGGCAGTTAAACTCATAAATTTATCATAAAAAAAATATTTTTCTTAATAAAAAATGTTTGAGAAACCCTGGAATTTTTTTGAAAAAACTAATTTGAGATTTTGTATTTGTCTATGTTTGTACCAATTTTCAGCGTTCTACCGTTTATGGTTTCTGAGATATATGGAAAAATAAAATAAAAATTCAAAAGTTGATAACCCCTGACTGTAACAAAAATTCAAAATTCCGAGTATAAAAGTTTTGTAGGCCTGTAACTGTTTATATATTCTGAAATTTTAGGCTCTGTAAATTGAGCGGATCAAAAGTTATAAGGGGGGGACGGACACACAGACACACACACACACAGACACACACACAGACACACAGACACACGAAATGTTCTACTCCGAATTCTGAGTAAATCCGTGTATGGAACATATATGCTGCGAAGCCTCTAAGTTGGTGTTTTTTGACTTCAAAGTTGGAAAATCCATGAAAAAAGTAGACCTCTCCATACAATTCTCGCGTATTCTGGCTTGATACATTGTCGATATGTTAAGAGAACAAAGTTCTCCTGAACAAATCGACAGTTGGATTAAGTCTTCTTACATATTGTGTATAGGCGACTGCCATACAAAATGTATGAAGCGATGTCGTCACTAAATTCAATTTTTAAAAAAATTGTTAAAAAAAAATTGAGATCTTCTACTACAATGTTAATATTTTTTATAGAAAATTAAATTATCTAGTTGGGGTGTTTCGGCTTTTTTCGATAATTGTAAAAGTTTTGGAAATATAGGCAGTTAAACTCATAAATTTATCATAAAAAAAATATTTTTCTTAATAAAAAATGTTTGAGAAACCCTGGAATTTTTTTGAAAAAAATAATTTGAGATTTTGTATTTGTCTATGTTTGTACCAATTTTCAGCGTTCTAGCGTTTATGGTTTCTGAGATATATGGAAAAATAAAATAAAAATTCAAAAGTTGATAACCCCTGACTGAAACAAAAATTCAAAATTCCGAGTATAAAAGTTTTGTAGGCTTGTAACTGTTTATATATTCTGAAATTTAAGGCTCTGTAAATTGAGCGGATCAAAAGTTATAAGGGGGGGACGGACACACAGACACACACACACACAGACACACACACACACACACACAGACACACGAAATGTTCTACTCCGAATTCTGAGTAAATCCGTGTATGGAACATATATGCTGCGAAGCCTCTAAGTTGGTGTTTTTTGACTTCAAAGTTGGAAAAGCCGTGAAAAAAGTAGACCTCTCCATACAATTCTCGCGTATTCTGGCTTGATACATTGTCGATATGTTAAGAGAACAAAGTTCTCCTGAACAAATCGACAGTTGGATTATTGAATATTTTCAGATATTTTGTTTTCTATACTAGTTGCATGTAACACATGAGATCCAACTGTCGATAGCGATAGTATGTATAGTTGAAGAATATGTACCAAACTATAAACCCATAGATACAAATTATTGAATATTTTCAGATATTTTGTTTTCTATACAACATATGTAGGTATGTATGTCAAGATAGGATAGTATGGAAGAAGATCCTTTTTCCTACCCAGAATATGCAAATTGCATGATGGTATGTATGTATGTTTGGAGATGAAGTAACAAACTATTAAGTCTTCTTACATATTGTGTATAGGCCACTGCCATACAAAATGTATGAAGCGATGTCGTCACTAAATTCAATTTTTAAAAAAATTGTTAAAAAAAATTGAGATCTTCTACTACAATGTTAATATTTTTTATAGAAAATTAAATTATCTAGTTGGGGTGTTTCGGCTTTTTTCGATAATTGTAAAAGTTTTGGAAATATAGGCAGTTAAACTCATAAGTTTATCATAAAAAAAATATTTTTCTTAATAAAAAATGTTTGAGAAACCCTGGAATTTTTTTGAAAAAACTAATTTGAGATTTTGTATTTGTCTATGTTTGTACCAATTTTCAGCGTTCTACCGTTTATGGTTTCTGAGATATATGGAAAAATAAAATAAAAATTCAAAAGTTGATAACCCCTGACTGAAACAAAAATTCAAAATTCCGAGTATAAAAGTTTTGTAGGCCTGTAACTGTTTATATATTCTGAAATTTTAGGCTCTGTAAATTGAGCGGATCAAAAGTTATAAGGGGGGGACGGACACACAGACACACACACACACAGACACACACACAGACACACAGACACACACACAGACACACACACACACAGACACACGAAATGTTCTACTCCGAATTCTGAGTAAATCCGTGTATGGAACATATATGCTGCGAAGCCTCTAAGTTGGTGTTTTTTGACTTCAAAGTTGGAAAATCCATGAAAAAAGTAGACCTCTCCATACAATTCTCGCGTATTCTGGCTTGATACATTGTCGATATGTTAAGAGAACAAAGTTCTCCTGAACAAATCGACAGTTGGACAACATATGTAGGTATGTATGTCAAGATAGGATAGTATGGAGGAAGATCCTTTTTTCCTACCCAGAATATGAAAATAGCATGATGGTATGTATGTTTGTTTGGAGATGAAGTATCATACTATTAAGTCTTCTTACATATTGTGTATAGGCGACTGCCATACAAAATGTATGAAGCGGTGTCGTCACTAAATTCAATTTTTAAAAAAATTGTTAAAAAAAAATTGAGATCTTCTACTACAATGTTTATATTTTTTATAGAAAATTAAATTATCTAGTTGGGGTGTTTCGGCTTTTTTCGATAATTGTAAAAGTTTTGGAAATATAGGCAGTTAAACTCATAAATATATCATAAAAAAAATATTTTTCTTAATAAAAAATGTTTGAGAAACCCTGGAATTTTTTTGAAAAAACAAATTTGAGATTTTGAATTTGTCTATGCTTGTACCAATTTTCAGCGTTCTAACGTTTATGGTTTCTGAGATATATGGAAAAATAAAATAAAAATTCAAAAGTTGATAACCCCTGACTGAAACAAAAATTCAAAATTCCGAGTATAAAAGTTTTGTAGGCTTGTAACTGTTTATATATTCTGAAATTTAAGGCTCTGTAAATTGAGCGGATCAAAAGTTATAAGGGGGGGACGGACACACAGACACACACACACACAGACACACACACACACACACACACAGACACACGAAATGTTCTACTCCGAATTCTGAGTAAATCCGTGTATGGAACATATATGCTGCGAAGCCTCTAAGTTGGTGTTTTTTGACTTCAAAGTTGGAAAAGCCGTGAAAAAAGTAGACCTCTCCAGACAATTCTCGCGTATTCTGGCTTGATACATTGTCGATATGTTAAGAGAACAAAGTTCTCCTGAACAAATCGACAGTTGGATTATTGAATATTTTCAGATATTTTGTTTTCTATACAACATATGTAGGTATGTATGTCAAGATAGGATAGTATGGAGGAAGATCCTTTTTTCCTACCCAGAATATGAAAATAGCATGATGGTATGTATGTTTGTTTGGAGATGAAGTATCATACTATTAAGTCTTCTTACATATTGTGTATAGGCGACTGCCATACAAAATGTATGAAGCGGTGTCGTCACTAAATTCAATTTTTAAAAAAATTGTTAAAAAAAAATTGAGATCTTCTACTACAATGTTTATATTTTTTATAGAAAATTAAATTATCTAGTTGGGGTGTTTCGGCTTTTTTCGATAATTGTAAAAGTTTTGGAAATATAGGCAGTTAAACTCATAAATATATCATAAAAAAAATATTTTTCTTAATAAAAAATGTTTGAGAAACCCTGGAATTTTTTTGAAAAAACAAATTTGAGATTTTGAATTTGTCTATGCTTGTACCAATTTTCAGCGTTCTAACGTTTATGGTTTCTGAGATATATGGAAAAATAAAATAAAAATTCAAAAGTTGATAACCCCTGACTGAAACAAAAATTCGAAATTCCGAGTATAAAAGTTTTGTAGGCCTGTAACTGTTTATGTATTCTGAAATTTTAGGCTCTGTAAATTGAGCGGATCAAAAGTTATAAGGGGGGGACGGACACACAGACACACAGACACACAGACACACAGACACACACACACACACACACACACACACACACACACACACAGACACACGAAATGTTCTACTCTGAATTCTGAGTAAATCCGTGTATGGAACATATATGCTGCGAAGCCTCTAAGTTGGTGTTTTTTGACTTCAAAGTTGGAAAAGCCGTGAAAAAAGTAGACCTCTCCATACAATTCTCGCGTATTCTGGCTTGATACATTGTCGATATGTTAAGAGAACAAAGTTCTCCTGAACAAATCGACAGTTGGAAAACAGCAGCCCGGCTGTGGAACGATCTTTCAAATTCTGTGTTTCCACCTTCTTACAACCCGGGTATTTTTAAAACCCGAATTAATATTTTCCTGTGCAGATAGCAAACCCTCCCCAACGCTTTGTAGTGCGCTTCTTTGGAAGAGTATAATGGATCTAAATCCTAATAGATGGTTTCCCCTACGTAGCCATGTTAAAAAAATGGGTCTGATACAATACCATTATATAAATTGACTCATGAATAATGATGTTTGTGAAATACTATTAATGTTTCTGAAAAATTTGACAACTTAACCAATAGCAGATAAGTTTAGATTCAAGTACGCTCGGTACCTATGTATATATTTTTATATTACTAGTTGCATGTAACACATGAGATCCAACTGTCGATAGCGATAGTATGTATAGTTGAAGAATATGTACCAAACTATAAACCCATAAATAAAAATTATTGAATATTTTCAGATATTTTGTTTTCTACACAACATATATTATGTAGGTATGTATGTCAAGATAGGATAGTTTGGAGGAAGTTCCTTTTTTCCTACCCAGAATATGCAAATAGCATGATGGTATGTATGTATGTTTGGAGATGAAGTATCAAACTATTAAGTCTTCTTACATATTGTGTATAGGCGACTGCCATACAAAATGTATGAAGCGATGTCGTCACTAAATTCAATTTTTAAAAAAATTGTTAAAAAAAAATTGAGATCTTCTACAACAATGTTAATATTTTTTATAGAAAATTAAATTATCTAGTTGGGGTGTTTCGGCTTTTTTTGATAATTGTAAAAGTTTTGGAAATATAGGCAGTTAAACTCATAAATTTATCATAAAAAAAATATTTTTCTTAATAAAAAATGTTTGAGAAACCCTGGAATTTTTTTGAAAAAACTCATTTGAGATTTTGTATTTGTCTATGTTTGTACCAATTTTCAGCGTTCTAGCGTTTATGGTTTCTGAGATATATGGAAAAATAAAATAAAAATTCAAAAGTTGATAACCCCTGACTGAAACAAAAATTCAAAATTCCGAGTATAAAAGTTTTGTAGGCCTGTAACTGTTTATATATTCTGAAATTTTAGGCTCTGTAAATTGAGCGGATCAAAAGTTATAAGGGGGGGACGGACACACAGACACACACACAGACACACACACACACAGACACACACACACACAGACACACGAAATGTTCTACTCCGAATTCTGAGTAAATCCGTGTATGGAACATATATGCTGCGAAGCCTCTAAGTTGGTGTTTTTTGACTTCAAATTTGGAAAAGCCGTGAAAAAAGTAGACCTCTCCATACAATTCTCGCGTATTCTGGCTTGATACATTGTCGATATGTTAAGAGAACAAAGTTCTCCTGAACAAATCGACAGTTGGATAAGAAATAATAAAACACTTAAAAACTAGTTGCATGTAACACATGAGATCCAACTGTCGATAGCGATAGTATGTATAGTTGAAGAATATGTACCAAACTATATACCCATAAATACAAATTATTGAATATTTTCAGATATTTTGTTTTCTATACAACATATGTAGGTATGTATGTCAAGATAGGATAGTATGGAGGAAGTTCCTTTTTTCCTACCCAGAATATGAAAATAGCATGATGGTATGTATGTTTGGAGATGAAGTATCAAACTATTAAGTATTCTTACATATTGTGTATAGGCGACTACCATACAAAATGTATGAAGCGATGTCGTCACTAAATTCAATTTTTAAAAAAATTGTTAAAAAAAAATTGAGATCTTCTACTACAATGTTAATATTTTTTATAGAAAATTAAATTATCTAGTTGGGGTGTTTCGGCTTTTTTCGATAATTGTATAAGTTTTGGAAATATAGGCAGTTAAACTCATAATTTTATCATAAAAAAAATATTTTTCTTAATAAAAAATGTTTGAGAAACCCTGGATTTTTTTTGAAAAAACTCGTTTGAGATTTTGTATTTGTCTATGTTTATACCAATTTTCAGCGTTCTAGCTTTTATGGTTTCTGAGATATATGGAAAAATAAAATAAAAATTCAAAAGTTGATAACCCCTGACTGAAACAAAAATTCAAAATTCCGAGTATAAAAGTTTTGTAGGCCTATAACTGTTTATATATTCTAAAATTTTGGGCTCTGTAAATTGAGCGGATCAAAAGTTATAAGGGGGGGACGGACACACAGACACACACACAGACACACACACAGACACACACACACACAGACACACGAAATGTTCTACTCCGAATTCTGAGTAAATCCGTGTATGGAACATATATGCTGCGAAGCCTCTAAGTTGGTGTTTTTTGACTTCAAAGTTGGAAAAGCCGTGAAAAAAGTAGACCTCTCCATACAATTCTCGCGTATTCTGGCTTGATACATTGTCGATATGTTAAGAGAACAAAGTTCTCCTGAACAAATCGACAGTTGGAATATATACATGCACAATGCACACATACATACCCATATATACATACGTCTTCCAACTGTCGATTTGTTCAGGAGAACTTTGTTCTCTTAACATATCGACAATGTATCAAGCCAGAATACGCGAGAATTGTATGGAGAGGTCTACTTTTTTCACGGCTTTTCCAACTTTGAAGTCAAAAAACACCAACTTAGAGGCTTCGCAGCATATATGTTCCATACACGGATTTACTCAGAATTCGGAGTAGAACATTTCGTGTGTCTGTGTGTCTGTGTGTGTGTCTGTGTGTCTGTGTGTGTGTGTGTCCGTCCCCCCCTTATAACTTTTGATCCGCTCAATTTACAGAGCCTAAAATTTCAGAATATATAAACAGTTACAGGCCTACAAAACTTTTATACTCGGAATTTTGAATTTTTGTTTCAGTCAGGGGTTATCAACTTTTGAATTTTTATTTTATTTTTCCATATATTTCAGAAACCATAAACGCTAGAACGCTGAAAATTTGTACAAACATAGACAAATACAAAATCTCAAATTAGTTTTTTCAAAAAAATTCCAGGGTTTCTCAAACATTTTTTATTAAGAAAAATATATTTTTATGATAAATTTATGAGTTTAACTGCCTATATTTCCAAAACTTTTACAATTATCGAAAAAAGCCGAAACACCCCAACTAGATAATTTAATTTTCTATAAAAAATATTAACATTGTAGTAGAAGATCCCAATTTTTTTTTAACAATTTTTTTAAAAATTGAATTTAGTGACGACATCGCTTCATACATTTTGTATGGCAGTCGCCTATACACAATATGTAAGAAGACTTAATAGTTTGATACTTCATCTCCAAACATACATACATACCATCATGCTATTTGCATATTCTGGGTAGGAAAAAGGATCTTCCTCCATACTATCCTATCTTGACATACATACCTACATATGTTGTATAGAAAACAAAATATCTGAAAATATTCAATAATTTGTATCTATGGGTTTATAGTTTGGTACATATTCTTCAACTATACATACTATCGCTATCGACAGTTGGATCTCATGTGTTACATGCAACTAGTAATATTCCAACTGTCGACACGTTCAAGATAATTTATTTCTTGTCAGTATTAGGAGATTTTTATGCCAGGTCTATATTTCTCATGGTTTTTGTCAACTTTGAAGCCAAAAAACACCAACTTAGAGGTTTAGTGTGTCAGTGTAGGTATGTGTGTGTCCCTTATCCAACTGTCGATTTGTACAGGAGAACTTTGTTCTCTTAACATATCGACAATGTTTCAAGCCAGAATACGCGAGAATTGTATGAAGAGGTCTACTTTTTTCACGGCATTTCCAACTTTGAGATCAAAAAACACCAACTTAGAGGCTTCGCAGCATATATGTTCCATACACGGATTTACTCAGAATTCGGAGTAGAACATTTCGTGTGTCTGTGTGTGTGTCCGTCCCCCCCTTATAACTTTTGATCCACTCAATTAACAGAGCCCAAAATTTCAGAATATATAAACAGTTATAGGCCTACAAAACTTTTATACTCAGAATTTTGAATTTTTGTTTCAGTCAGGGGTTATCAACTTTTGAATTTTTACTTTATTTTTCCATATATCTCAGAAACCATAAAAGCTAGAACGCTGAAAATTGGTATAAACACAGAAAAATACAAAATCTCAAATCGATTTTTTCAAAAAAATTCCAGGGTTTCTCAAACGTTTTTTATTAAGAAAAATATTTTTTTTATGATAAATTTATGAGTTTAACTGCCTATATTTCCAAATATTTTAAAAATATTGAAAAAAGCCGAAACACCCCAACTAGATAATTTAATTTTCTATAAAAAATATAAAAGATGTATTAGCACATCTCAAACTTTTTTTAACAATTTTTATAAAAATTGAATTTAGTGACGACATTTCTTCATACAATTTGTATGGCAATCGCCTACACACAATATCTAAGAAAACTTAATTATTTGATACTAATCTCCAAACATACATACATAACATCATGCTGTTTTCATATTCTGCGTAGGATCAAAGGACTGACCTCCATACTATCCTATCTTGACATACATACATAGGTACAAGTGTTGTATAGAAAACAAAATATCTGAAAATATTCAATAATTTGTATTTATGGGTTTATAGTTTGGTACATATTCTTCAACTATACATACTATCGCTATCGACAATTGGATCTCATGTGTTACATGCAACTAGTATATTTAATGCTTTGTTTGCATATTCATTCAATCGATTAACTAAGTAGGTATATATTATGTTTTTCCAATCGACTGTGATGAATTTTCCAACTGTCGATTCGTTCATGAGAATTCAATTCTCTTAATGAATAGACATTATTAAGCCAAGATGCGTGTACGAAGGAAAATTTTGTATGGTGTAGTGGACTTTTTGCATGCTAATAGCACCAACTAGAGGCCTCGCAGCATATATGTTCCCATACATGGATTTTCTCAGAATTCGGAGTAGAACATTTTGTGTGAGTTTTGTGTGTGTGTGTGTGTGTGTGTGTGTGTGTGTGTGTGTGTGTGTGTGTGTGTGTGTGTGTGTCTGTGTGTGTCTGTCTGTGTGTCCCCCCCTTATAACTTTTGATCCGCTTAATTAACAGAGCCCAAAATTTTAAAATATATTAAAAATTACAAGCCTACAAAACTTTTATACTCAAAATTGTGAATTTTTGTTTCAGTCAGGGGTTATCAACTTTTGAAATTTTGATTTATTTTTCCATATATCGCACAAACCGTAAAAGTTAGAACGCTGAAAATTTGTATAAACATAGACAAATACAAAATCTCAAATAAGTTTTTTTTAAAAAATTCTAGGGTTTCTCAAACATTTTTTATTAAGAAAAATATATTTTTTATGATAAATTTATGAGTTTAACTGTCTATATTTCCATTTTTTTTTAAATATCGAAAAAAGACGAAACACCCCAACTAGAAAATTTATTTTCTATAAAAAATATTAAAATTGTATTAGCACATTGCAAATTTAATATAATAATAAAAATTGAATTTAGTGACGACATTGTTTCATACAATTTGTATGGAAGTAGCCTACTCACAATATCTAAGAAGACTAATAATTTGATACTAATCTCCAAACATACATACATACCATCATGCTGTTTTCACATTCTGGGTAGGATCAAAGGACTGACCTCCATACTATCCTATCTTGACATACATACCTAGGTACACGTGTTGTATAGAAAACCAAATATCTTAAAATATTAAATAATTTGTATTTATGGGTTTATAGTTTGGTACTTATTCTTCAACTATACATACTATCGATATCGACAGTTGGATCTCATGTGTTACATGCAACTAGTTTTATTTGTATTGTGTATAACTTGTAATTGTAAATGGCCTTCGGCAGTATTATTCGTATTAAAATTCAATAGTTGTAATATTATGCTCCATAGGTATGGTTTTTTCAAAGTTGAAAAAACAATGAAAAATATAGATCTGGCATACAAATCTCGCACATCTTGGATTGAAACTTTGTCGGTCTGTTAATACAAATAAATTCTCTGGAACAAATCGACATTAGGAAAACATTAAAGAAAATAATTAATTGAATTTACTTTATGCACAACGTACAATACACGTGAAACGCCTCTGAGTACGTTTGTTTATTTAGCGGCATCGGCCATCACAAAATAATAATATTTTTTTGAAGAATAATATTTTACACCGCAAGAATAATATTTTGACCTTTGAGAATCTAATGATAAAGGTTATTTTTGCATCACGTAAACGTAATATGAGACAATTTGAATCTGAGATATTGACATCCTGTCTATAGATACACGCGCACGTGTTCATGGTATAAATATATTTGTATTTTAAACACTGATTTTAAACCGATATCTAAATTTCATTCTTAAAGAAGTACTAATTAAATTTTGGTACTTACACCTATTTATTAATATGAATACTTACATTTAACAATGACAAAATTATTTAAATTATAAATTATTTTTATAGGTACCGTTTTTATAAAATGATGTCATAAAATTATTCCGTTTTAATAAAATGATGTCATGCCGACCGCAGTGGCACAGTTGGTAAGCTGTTTTGGTTCTGTGCGGGCGTTCTGGGTTCGATTCCCAGCAGAGGAGAAATTTATTTAAATTCATTTCTCACGCAAATATTGCTTCTCTGGGCTGGAAACACTGGTTAGTTGGAAGAAATTGCCATACAACAATAAACTCGCCACTTGCGCAGGGTGCAAGGAAGTGTTTATTATTTATTTATATAATATAAAATTCGATCTTTGTATGTTATTTTTAACCATATTAAAAGTCATTTATTGTCGTTCCAATGCAATTTCTATGAGTTATATGTCAACATATTGAAAAACTGCAAGACCGCAAGAGTCTTGCATTTAAGTCTTGCAAGACTCTTGGTCTTGCAAGCATGGTCTTGGTCTTGGTCTTGGTCTTGCGTCCCTGGTCTTGGTCTTGGTCTTGCAGTGAAGTATGTGGTCTTGGTCTTGGTCTTGGTCTTGCAAAAAACGCAAGACCAAGACCAAGACTGCAAGACTTGCAAGACTTTTGCTCATCACTAGTAGTATGTGTACTCGCCTTTTACAAAAATAAATAAAAAAAAAAAAAAAAAAAAAGTGAGGACCACCAAGTTATACGTTTATACATAGGTACCAAGTAGCGACTTATTGATAAATATTATGTTTTATTGTATTTGAGAATCAGAAAATAATACCTATCACATTATTTTCATTTTGTTAGTTTTAAATGTACCTATCGTAGTCTAGTAAGTTGATCATAGTACATATTTTAGGGTTTATTATAAATACTTATACATACAAATATAGGTATTGTATACATACATACCATCACGGCATATCCCGCGTGTGGGGTAACCAGCGACAGGTGTGTGGGTGTGTGAATTTTAAATATTGAATTGGTACATTAAAATATAAATTTGTTTTCGTAAATTGTTAATAATATCTTTCGTTTATAATATTCAGGGAAAATAAATACGTTATTTACATTTATCATGGCAGAACAAAAGATTAAAATTCTTCTCTCTCGTCGAGAACGAAATTTCCGAAAAATACAGATTTGCTACGATTTGTACGTTCAAATAGATGAAAGCGACAAAAGGGAGACATTTTTAGCGCGTTGTTCCGATTTGACCGCAGTTTATAAAGAGTTTGAAGATATTCAATTGGAGATTCGCGCATTATTTATAAAAAATCCCGAATTGACATTGCTCGACAATACGGATAAGGTGTCCGAAACCTTAGACGATTTATATTATTTTGTGTTAGGTAAATATAATTCGTTAAAAAATAATAAAGGACGTGAACGCAATGAAATCGATCACGTTAGTCAATTACGCGCTCCCCCCATACAATTACCATTGTTCAATGGGGACTTGCAGACCTGGTCTGAATTTTATGAGTTATTTTGTAGCTTAGTGCATAATAACAACGCCTATGATGATACAGTCAAAATGCATTATTTAAAGTCAAGCGTTTCTGGTACCGCAGCAGCGTTAATTAAGTCACTACCAATTTTGGGTGAAAACTATAAGATCGCCTGGAATATTCTGCTTAACCAATACCAAAATTCTCGCGCGTTGTTCAATTTATACGCAGATCAAATATTGTCACTGAAGGCTCTTCCAAACGAAACAGCGACAGGACTCGCGAAATATGTCGCTACTATTCGAGAAAATATGGAAGCCTTAAAATCATTGAAATGTGATGATCTCTTCGACAGTTTTTTATCCCATATCATATTGAAAAATTTGGATAACATTACGAGGAAAAGTCTTGAAATGTCACTTGGATGTACTGAGATTCCAACTAGTGAAAAAATATTTGGATTTTTAAATAATCAGGTACGAGTTCTACAACAGTTACCAACGGTTTCCCATGCATACAAAATGGAAAACAAGGCTGTTGTTAAAAAATCATTTATAGTGAAAAATCAGAAAGATACCACGATTCTTTCATGTCATATGTGCAAACAAGCACATTATCTCAGCCGTTGCCCGAGATTCAACCAATTGTCAGTTGAAAATCGTCGGGACTTCGTCAAAAAACATGATTTATGTTTTAACTGTTTGAGAGAACATAAAGTAATTGACTGCAATTCAAAAAATTCGTGTCGTCATTGCGGACGAAATCATAATACAATGTTACATTTTGAATCCACTTCCGGAGCAAAAGCGGAGCCGGTTCAAAGTGCATTGTCTTCAAATGTATTTTCGAAAAAACAGCATAATTGCCCTTTGTAAGGACTCTTTTAATAAGTTTCAACCTGTCCGTATGTTGATTGATTGCGGCTCTCAGGTTTCAATTATGAAAGAAAATTGTGTGAAGCGACTAGGATTGAAAGTTCACAAATACAATGGGAATCTGTGTGGTATCGGGTCTATGCACGTGAATGTCAAAGGAGAGACGCTATGTCAATTGAAGCCTCAGAACCATTGTAAAGTATTGTTTACTAAAGCCTTAATTGTACCTAAAATAACCTCGTTAACACCGTCTACACAGGTGCCCTTGGATTGGATAACGGTGTTTAATCCAAATGAATTAGCGGATCCGCGGTTTGATAAACCTGCTGAAGTCGATTTTATACTTGGTGCTGATTTGTTTGCAGATATTTTGCAAGATGGGCAAAAATCTGTACGATATGGAAAACTATGTGCTCTTGAAACTATATTTGGTAAAGTCATTTTCGGGAATTTACCTAATAAACCTACCGCGGTTACCTCGTCCTTTCATTTCTATAGCGAACCTAGATTAGATACAGCGATTGAGCGCTTCTGGTCGATCGAAGAAGGTCCGAAGCAAAATATCGTTAATCCTGAGGACGAGGAATGCGATAGAATATTCAACGCCCAACATTATCGTCAAATCGATGGACGATATGTGGTACCGCTACTCTTCAACGGAAATCCTTTTTCTGTCGAAGGATCGTATAAGTTAGCAGTTACTCGTGTCAACAACTTGCAATGTCGATTTACTCGAAATCCAGCATTGTGCGATTCATATCGTAAATTTATGGCTGAGTACGAGGAACTTGGTCACATGAAGAGGAATTCGGATAGAAAGAATACTGCGGAGTATAACTTTATTCCTCACCATTGTGTATTAAAACCAACTAGCCCTACAACAAAACTTCGAGTGGTGTTTGATGCTAGCGCAGAAAATGCTCAAGGACACTCACTGAACAAGTGTTTATTGTCGGGTCCTAAATTACAAGCTGATATTACTGAATTAATATTAAGTTTTCGTCTCTTTACGTATGTTTTGACGGCAGACATCTGCAAAATGTATCGTCAAATTTTAATTATTCCAGAACACAGAAAATATCAACATATTTTATGGAAAAACGAAATCAGTGAACCATTAGTCGATTACGAATTAAAAACTATAACCTATGGAACTTCTTGCGCTCCGTATCTAGCGATGCGTACGTTGCAGCAATTAGTGAAGGACGAAGGTTTTCATTATCCAAAAGGAGCAGTCGTACTTCAACATCATTCCTATCTAGATGATTTTCTATTTGGAGAATATACCCTAAACGCTGCCTTTGACATGCGAAATCAGGTAATTGCACTTTTACAAAAAGGAAAATTTGAATTGAGTAAATGGGCGAGTAATGATTCTACCTTATTGGAAGGTGTCTCTTTTCAAAATCAACAAGATAAATTATCATTCGACGATGGTAGTGCGTCAACTCATATTTTGGGCATTCACTGGAACCCACAAAGTGATTTATTTTCATACGACATTTCGCCAGTTTCAGTTACATTTACTAAACGTTCTATTTTGTCGAATATTGCGAGATTATTCGATCCCATGGGGTGGATTTCTCCTGTTATTTTACTAGCCAAATGTTTAATTCAAAATCTTTGGAAATTAAATCTTGGATGGGATGAAATCATTCCTGATCATTTGAAGATAGTCTGGGAGACTATTGCGAAACAACTTCCCACTCTATCGAGGGTTAAAATTCCACGTCATTACGGAACATCGATGGAAAATACTGAATGCACTATTGTGGGATTTGCTGACGCGTCGGAGAAAGGGTATGCAGCAGTCCTATATCTAGTTGTTCCTGGATTCAATCAACGAATTCATCTCTTAATGGGTAAATCCAAAGTCGCACCACTTAAAACATGTACTATTCCGAGACTGGAACTTTGTAGCGCGGTGCTACTTTCTAAAATTACTAAATCCGTAAAATGTTCTCTTCAAAACTCGATATCAATTAAAAACATCATATTATTTACTGATTCTACGGTGGTGTTATCGTGGTTAAAGACACCTCCCCATCCTCTTAAAATATTTGTGGCCAATCGGGTCATATCAATACAGGAAAACATACCGGAGGCGGCGTGGTATCATGTTCAAACCAATCATAATCCTGCGGATTGCGCCTCTCGTGGAATGTTTCCAAAAGAAATCCTAAACCATCCGTTATGGTTTTCTGGACCACCTTGGTTCAAACTACCTCTAAGTGAGTGGCCCTTGAATTCTGAGGTTACAATGTCGGATAAATTGTTGCCGGAACTCAAAGGGCAAGAGGTTGCATCGTTGGTTCTTGTAACTGAAAATGATATTGAATTCTCCAATTTTTCTACCCTGCGAAGACTACAACGTGTCACCGCTTGGGTGTTGCGTTTTCTCACTACTTCTCGTTTGCCTAGTAATCAACGATTAAAGTGGAATCGGACTCAACACAATCTCACAGTCGGTGAGATGGTGGTAATCAAATACGAACGATACCCACCTCTGCAATGGTTGTTGGGTCGGGTAATAGCCATCAATCCCGGGAAGGATGGAATTGTTCGGGTTGTCCATGTAAAAACTTCCCAGGGAATCTATCAACAACCGGTTATTAAACTCTGCCGATTACCAGTAGATTTGTAATTGATTGCGGTAGCCTCATAGGATAAAGCCTGCTCCTCTGAGGTTATTGCGATTTAATTGTAATTTGTTGTTATTGCGATTTAATTGTAATTTGTTGTTATTTCTATTTAATTTTAAAATTTACGTTCGCGATTTTATTCATAATTGTTAAATTACGTTGTATTGACTTTATTTTTTTTGTTTTGTTTGCCAATGTAGGATGCATGCACTTTGGGTAGAGATACGATCGATGGGGTACATGGAATCATATTTCGGGGTTATGAGCATTATTAGTTTTGCTTGATATTGTTTGATTGAAATTTATATTTTTTGCTTACTCAAAAAATGGCCGCCGGAATATGTTAGCGCCACACTTCTCGAGTTGGTGTCAAACCCCCCCCCCACCCCACTCCACCCCAGTCCGCCCATCCTTCAGTGTATCGTTGTCCTTGCGATCGAGCCGAGCGATTTATCGAGCGATGTATCGGCGTACAAGAAAAAGTGTGACATAGATTGACCACGAGTGTCAAATATCATTTTATGTATATTGTATTCGTCCTGTTAATCCTGTGTTCTGTGTACTAAAACTATAGTGCATCATTGTGGATCAGAGAGTTCAAGGAGATGTCAACCGGTTGACCGCCATCGGTGAATTACGAGATCACAAGGTAGGTCGCTTGGCATCACATCACTGTTCCATCAATCCTATCATTAAACAATTATACAGTCCACTTTTTCCATCAGCAAAGCCCTTCCAACCGAGGAGGGGCGGTTTGCCAGGGAATCCATATCGAAGCGTTAACATTTTCTGGTATGATTCAGGGTGCCGCCTTAATTCTAAATTATATAATGGGGTTCTAGAGGAGAAGAATTTTATACCAAATTTATCTTTTAAACATATTTATTAAAAAATAACATAAATTAAAAATTTTTAATGCGAACCTTCACACAAGATTCTGAATGTTCAGTTGTTAAACGACTTCTTTGTGGACTCGAAATGTGTTTCATGTGAGAAAAAATTTGTTCACAGAGATATGTGGAACCAAAAGCGGAAAGGAGAGCACATGCAATTTTCTTTAAACAATTAAATCTTTCCGGCAATGACATCCAACAATTTAATATAGCAGTCGATTTTTCCATAGAGTCATCTTCCAGATTTTTTCGTAATTCCTTAAATTTTGTTTTCCATAATTCTGAAGATATTAGTTCGATAAGTTCCATTTCAAAATTATCAACATTCATCCACTCAAAAATTGAAAAATCAAACGGGATTATTAATGTATCTATTAAATCTGGTTTTATGAGGAAGGAAAATATAGGCACATGAGCTTCAAAGTCTTTGCATCTTCTGGAAAATTCATCTTTAAGTGCTTCAACGTAGGTTTTAAGTTCATCTTTGTCTATGGTCGATTTATTTGCAAGCGCTTTAACATTTGGGAAGTATTTGTAGGTACTAGTATTAATATCACATAAAAATATATTTAATTTTGTAGCAAATCCTGTCCAATATTCAAAAAGTTCGAGCACAGTTTGGCGCTTTCCTTGCAATCTGAAGTTTAGTTCATTGAGATGTTTAGTTATATCAGTCAGAAACATCAATTTGCATAACCATTCTTTATCGTTCAATTCGGGGAAATGTTGTTCCTTTTCATTAAGAAAAACTTTAATGTGTTCCAGACATGACACAAACTTATTCAAGACATTGCCTCGACTAAGCCAACGAACATGGCTGTATAAGGGGAGGTCAACATATTCACTTTCCATTTCTTCTAAAAGAGATTTAAATTGCCTGTGTGTCAATGAAGAGCGAGACACTATGAAATTAACTATTTTAAAAACAGTGTTCATTACAGGAATTAAGCGCTGTGACGAAATTTTGGCAACTAAACTTTCCTGGTGTATTATACAATGGATGTTCAATATTTTATGTCCAATATGATTTTCAAGAAGTTTGACAAATCCTCTATCCTTGCCAACCATTGCAGGTGCGCCGTCAGTAGTTACACAAAATATTTTTTTGATATTAATGTTCTTGCTGTCAAAATAATTTATGAATGAAGCAAGAATATCCTGCCCCTTAGTTGTCCCAGACAGAGGAATCAAATTGCACAATTCTTCATAAACTTGACCTTTATCACAATACCGTGCAAATACTGCAAGCCGCGCAATATCATTTACATCGGTACTTTCATCAACAGCGATGCTAAATGCAACAGCTTCTTGTAATCCAGAATTCTGTTTTGTTGTTACATTGTCTGCCATTTCAGTTATTCTTCTTAATTGTTCGCGCAGAAGCCGGTATTTCTCGAATTCGGGATAATATGGTTTGTTGGTTAGGTAAATCGCTAAACAACTTTTCAGCACTTTTTATAAAGATTTCCTTTATACATTCCCCATCTGTAAAGGGTTTGCCTTTGGCAGCTATGCAATGAGCAATTGCGAAGCTGCATTCTGTCGCTTTAGGCTTCGTTCCAGTTATTCCACAAAAAAAGTTACTTGTTTCTTATAACCAGAAACAGCTCTCTTTATAGTTTCACATTTCTCATCGTTGCTATTAAATGTGGACTGATGTTTGTTTGGTTTGGAAATGTCTTTGTACACTTGACGTGCGGCATACGACACTTTCGCGACATATCGCACATACAGCACGATCCTTTTGTTGTATAAATCCATATTCATTCGTCCAATAGTCTTGAAACCCGCGAACATTTAGTTTTTGTTTCTTACCCTCCATTTGATTAAATATGGATGAATTATAACAAAATAATATTAAACCAATAAGATACAAGTCTTCACAAAAAAGTTAGAACGGAAAGTAACGACCAGTATTAAACGAAATGTAAGTTTAACTGGTATTACAGGCAAATGGTGCGCAGTAGCAAAACGAGAAAGAGAGGGGCGAATGTCATTCCGGCTTGAACATACGTGAAGTCCGCTACGATAACTAGTCGGCGCTACGCATGTTTCATCCCTTTTACTCCGAATGCGCTCTCACTCACCCTTCGCGCAGATTTTCGTGACATTGGCGAGCCACGTTAGATAAATAATTATAATTAAACATTTTCTCTTATTTAAAAATCACTTCGTCTCGATATTTTCGCGATTTCCCTGATTATTTGTAGAGTGCCATTCAGAATCCCATCGCGTGCCAGGCCTGGCACGCGTGCCATAGGTTGCCGACGCCTGTCTTAACATATCAACAATGTTTCAAGCCAGGATACGCGAGAATTGTATGCAGGGTCTACTTTTTCACGGCTTTTCCAACTTTGAAGTCAAAAAACACCAACTTAGAGGCTTCGCAGCATATATGTTCCATATACGGATTTTCTCAGAATTCGGAGTAGAACATTTCGTGTGTCTGTGTGTGTGTGTGTCTGTGTGTCTGTGTGTGTGTGTGTGTGTGTGTGTGTGTGTGTCTGTGTGTGTGTGTGTGTGTGTGTGTGTGTGTGTGTGTGTGTGTGTGTGTGTGTGTGTGTGTGTGTGTGTGTGTGTGTGTGTGTGTGTGTGTGTGTTGTATCTAATACAGATACAACAGCGAGCTATATGACATAATATATGGAATGACCAATGTCATCAGTTCCATCAAGGTGGCATGCCTGAGATGGGCTGGTCACATAATCTGGGGGGCAAGTCTGGTTAAACGGTGAAATTAAAACCCTTGTGATTACACATATCATGGATTTAATTATCTTATGGAGTTCTATAATATCGTAACATGCAGAACTCCATATGATAATCATATCAATGATATGGGTAATCATGAGGATTTTGATTTCACCGCTTGACTAGGGGAGCAAGTCTGTTTAACCGGCGGAATCATAACCATACATATTTACCCATATCATATATGGACTCTAGAAACTTCGAAACAAAGGCTTCAGATTGCTATATATATTTGCACAATATATATTAATATACAACACATAGATGTGAACGAAGCGAGAAATGTATGTCAAGATAGAGGAGTCTGGCATTCGGTTCTCTCTGCCTACCCCAAAATAGTGAAAGGACGTGATGGTATTGTTTGGTATGGTATGGTAGAACACAAAGGTTATACAATGTACAATATAGGTGAAATCGTTGACAGCCATAAGTAAAAGACGTCGGTGGCACAAGACTTCTTCTATATATAACATCAGTCACTCACACTGTCTCACTCGCACTCACAATTATTAAAGGTAATTTCCATAAAAAAATAATAGCTCCTTAGGACCACGGTGATGTAGACTCTACAGTTCATCGCAGGAGTCACCCTCCGAGATAGAGTACGGAGCTCGGAAATTTTAAGAATCTGTGATGTGGAAAATGTTGCGTGATGGAGCGGAGCAAAAAGACGCTTCTGGTGGAGAGATCCAGTGGGGAGAGCGATATCAGACCGAGGGGTGAGGATAGCAGCAGACGACTATCCTGCAGGTAGCTGACCCTCCGGAAAACCACCCAAATGTTGGAAGTACAGCTGGACACCCACCTCCCAGGAGCGGACTCAGAAAACAACAGGACATAGTCCTAACTGAAGTATCATCAACAATGGCTCCACAGCATTCCTCGCCATCTCCCTCTATCCTGACATGCTTCCCTCCAGTTTCTTACACCAACAGCCTCCACATCCCGCTGCACGCCATCCAACCATCGGAGCTTGGATCTACCAACGTTTCGTCTACCTTGTGGCTTTGTGTGCAGGATCCTTTTTGGCATTCTGTCATCGCCCATTTTTTCCACGTGTCCTGCCCATCGCAGCCTTCCTATTTTTATTACCTTTAGAATGTTGGGCTCATTATAAATATTGTAGATCTCATCATTGCGTCGTATTTCCAAGCTCCGTTTACCTGCACAGGTCCGAATATCCTTCTGAGAATTTTTCTCTCGAACACTAGTAGAGATAATTCATCTTTGTAACTGAAGTATAACAATTAGGCCTCGCTCATATTGGATGCGTTTTCGTACGAATTTCGCTCGTGCGTAAACGTGCGTAAATGCACGAACGATCCCGATACTTGATGTACTATGAGAGTGCTCACACTGGATGCGAGTTGGTCGTACGTGATCGTACGTAGTCGTACTGTGGTCGTACGTATACGCACGAACGCATCCAATGTGAGCATGTCCATGATTGCACGAGTTCGATCATGGACATGCTCACATTGGATGCGTTTTCGTACGAAATTCAGTCGTCCGAATACGTACGAAAACGTCGAAAACGCACGAATAATCCCGTTCCTTTGAGCACTATGAGAGTGCTCACACTGGGTGCGAGTTAGTCGTACATTGACGTGCATATAGTTCCGACATACGAATTCGATCCAAACTTGTTTGGATATTTTGCTCCGTTCGTACTTTGATTACACATAAATGGATACAGAAAATTTTGTTAATTTGGTTTTTGGACACAAATGTTTATGGGATTTCTGCTTACGTTATGCAATTTGATCCGAATTCAAAAAAAACTAAATATTTTTTTATGACTTGGTATTTTTATCTTTTTTCACGGCTTTTCCTACTTTGAAGTCAAAAAACACCAATTTTGAGGCTTCGCAGCATATATGTTCCATATACGGATTTACTCAGAATTCGGAGTAGAACATTTCGTGTGTCTGGGTGTCTCTGTGTGTGTGTGTGTGTGTGTGTGTGTGTGTCTGTGTGTGTGTGTGTGTGTGTGCGTGCGCGCGTGCGTGATCAGATCACTCGATTCGTACGACCAGCATCGTACGTTTACGTACGACCAAATTCGTATCCAATGTGAGCGGGCCCTAATAAATAGTGATTATTTGTACATAAATTGTATAAATAAATAAATATATTTTTAACTCGAAAACTTTTTGAAAGAATGACAGTGCGAATTTCATAAGGGACCCATTATTTTCATCCTAATGTATTATTCGAACAAAAAAAGACGAATCCATACAAAAGAGAAAAAAGAAATTAATTAACCCATTCATTAAAAGTTCTATGGGAACAAGTACATGATTGAAGTCTAAAGATAAAAAACACTTCAAACAGTTTCTTACCCACGCTTTAAAGATTTTTTATAAATTCATTGCTTGTGCAAGGGTTTTTAAATTCCGATATTCTCCGACTTCCTCATAAGAATTAGCAAATCAATGAGTAGATTAAATTGGTTATCAACATAAATCAAGCGAATTTCGTTTGATTTTTATGACGAACAATTCTTGGCTAAATTCTAAAATTATATGTAAATTAAAATGCGAAAGTTTTAGTTTCATTTTATATTTATTTAAGACACTAACCGATATCTATATACTGAAGAGCATCGTCAGGGTGCCAGCTGCTGACACTCTTATTCGATATATTGATAAAACAGTGAAAATTATGGAACAAAGGCTCTTTATTGTACGTTACCAAAATAGAGAATACTTAGTTATTTAAAAAAAAAAATAAAAAAATCAACAAAAGAAATTCAGCTGTGAAGCCCAGGATTAGAATAGTGCTTCCACTCTTTTCTATCATTTTTTTGGATGTCCCGTAATAGCTTGGTAATCGAAATTAAAATAGGCAATAATATAACATCTTACATAGTTCAACAATGAGGTTCACCACCCATTCTGAATGAATTCGCTTTTTAGGTGAGACGAGACTAGTGTGTGGTTATACACGCTTGTGTTATGTACCCTTTTATAGGCTAATCACACCCGCACACCCCAAAAAGAGAATTTCTCGTGTTTAAAAATGAGTCTCAATATAGACCCTTCAGAGTGTGGATAGTCGCTATTTTAACATGTCATATACTTCGTATGAAGCGTGATTATTTATATTCACTTTGAAAGACTTTTAGAAATCACGTCTTCCATTAAAGAGACATTGGTTGGAGAATGTTTAATAAATCATTGTTTTGTCCTTACCTTTTGTGTCATACACGTTGCGAAACACAGGCGTGGTGAACATTACTGTTTTTCGGATTCTGTCAACTTTGAAAGATCGAACTTGAATCCTTACACAGAAAAAAAAATCAGCCTTAAAAATACGACGTTAGTCTGGTAGTCGGTGGTTCTTAAGTGTACTTTACACGGACACTATTTTCACTCCGAGGTCACTCCGAGCATCGCTTTACAGTACTATACACAGTTTACACAATTATATGTGCAAATTTTTAATTTCATTTAAATAAATGTATATCGAAAAATTATATAGTAAATGTTTAATATAATATAAATGTATATCGAAAGTTTCGACACTTTCCAAAGGAACAAAATACATCGCGAGCGAATGTCACAGGTAAAATTCGGATAGCTTAGTCTTCACACCATTTTTTTAAACATAACCTACAAAAAATTGGTAAAAATACCAATTTAGTAATTTTTTAATATATAATGCAACTGGCTCACGCCAGTCGCAATTATAACTACAAACAAACCTAACCAACCTATTTTTACCAAACTTTTGTAGGTTAGGTTTACAAAAATGGTGTGAAGACTAGGCTATCCGTAAAATTCAACGCAAACGGCAGCCATGTTGACTCGTCGATAACGACGGCAGCGAATACTTTTACAGATTTCTATTTAACCAAAAAGGATTAGAATCGCGTTGAAAATAGAACACGTTTTATTTTTTTGTCCATCGCGTTGAAAAACCCGTCGAAAATCTGAAACCCATTGAAAACAGCTTCCGTGTAAGGTAGACTTTCGTTTATTGAATATTTTTGACTATATCACATAGTAAAAACAGATCTCCCACATTGTCATGATAATATCTGATATTTTTCATTTAATAAATTAGTAAATATTCGGAACGGATGGTGATGACTCCATACTCCCAGTTCTTTTTCTTTATAAATTAATATTTTTCGACTCTCACTTTGCCTTTGTGGCAATAAAACAACAATTTGTATAACAAATGGTTGCGATAAAGAAATAAAACGAAAAATAAATCAAAGCTTCAAGGTTTATTAATGCTGTTTTTTTTTGAAAATCTACACGGATATAATTTACAGTGTTATTTGTTACTTTGCGACAGAGCTTTTGACTGAGAAAAAATGAAAACAAGGTCAAAATATTGTATTCAGTAATACAATTGTGACTCACTTTTTATATTTCTTTATCTCTCTGTTCAACGTAAGAATAGGCAGTAGTTAAAACTCTTTCTTCTACTTCTTGTTCTTTTATTAGGCCCAGGGCCTGTTTTATGCTGCATTTTCAGCCTCCTGTGATGTGGATTGCCTCGCCACTATCTCGCCATCTTTTTGGTGGGTGTCCTCGTTATCGCCATCTTTTTGGTGACCCCTCCGGTACGTTGTCTCGGGCTATCTTTGGGATCCTATATTCGGACATGCGGCTGACGTGTTCGTTCCAGTACCTTCTTCTTTGGCGTCCCCATCTTACGATGTCCTCAGCTTCGCAGATTCTTCGTATCTCTGTATTTCTGACTGTATCATGAAGACTTTTGCCAGCTATGGATCGCAGTATTTTCATTTTGCTGGTGCGCAGGAGTTGTTTGGAACGTTATTTTTACTAGTAGTTGAAACTAATTAGTAAAAATTGGTAAAAAAAAAATAGTTGGTTTTGGTCAACTCCACACTGCCAAGTCACACATTATTCCAATGACAATCCTTTCTTGCCAGATAAATTTACAATTTTTATTATATTTTATGATAATAATGTTATTTTCTCTTAACACACAAAAAACTCATATAAACACAATGCCTGTAAATGTTATTCAAAATAAAAACTAGGTAAAATATCATCTTCATTGAACTTATTCCATTTTTAAATATGATAAACCTATGTAGGTAATGATAATATTTTCAAATGTGAAATAGCAATACACAGACAATAGACATTCCAAATGCAAACAGTAATAATAATATATAGAAGGAAATAAGTATTGACCTATTCAGAAATTTTTAAATTTTAAAATATAAAGTACCTACACAATGATAATATTTTCAATTCAACATAACAGACCCGATTTAATAATACATGATAAAATAAAAAAAATAACATATATTTGCGACGTGGCTATTCCAAATTCTAGTAATATTATAAAAACTTTTGATGAAAAAATTAGAAAAAACACCGCTTTAGGTAACGAGATTATGTAAAAGACTTTGGCATTCTCGTAAAATAATAATAGGTATTACCGTTCATTATTTCAGATACTAGCATTATTCCAAAATCGTTAATCCGTAATTTAGAAATTATAGATTTATCGAAAAACTTAATAATAAAAATGCAAAAATCGGTAATAATGAATACATGTAGAATTGTTAAAGATTTTTAAACGTTAATATTCGGGAATCAGTAGGGTTTTTAGGTAGTATAGAGACCTTCTCAGAGCCTAATCCTTTGATATGTTAAGTATCTGGATGGGTGAACTATTCCCAATTGAAAGCTTGATGATGCGTTTGTTACATTTTATTTTGCTCTTTTAAATAATTTACAATTTACGCATTGATCTGCTAATTCTTTTGAGGAAGTGTATAATGGTAATAATAATAATTGAGTGTTATTATTTGTAGTGCTTAATTGTTATTAATATCATTAGTAAATCGGCCAGCGCCGTAAATAAATAGCAATACACTGTCAATTGACATTCCAAATTCAAACAGTAATAATAATATAATATGAAGTACCTACACAATGATAATATTTTCAAATATGAAATAGCAATGCACCGTCAATTGACATTCCAAATTCGTGATCTATTTTGCAACGTGCATGAAACCAATGGATTTTAGTCTGTTTTTCATGTTTTTAAAAATATATAAAAAAATACTTTGAGAAGTATTCAGATTTCATTCATAGTTAAATTGGTACATACTTTTTTCGATTAAAACTTATATTAAGGCCGTAAAGTTATTCAAATGCGAATATTTGCATCATTTACTCAGCCAATAATGACATTAGGTAACGTCTTGAAACTAAACACAATACTATACTATTATTGCCTACATCTTGACAGTTGCAGAATCAAAACATTCGAAAATTCTCTCGATTAAAAATAATTCCGAAAGTACCTACCACTGAAATTAATTTGCGGGCTTCCCTCGTAATTTGTTAGATGTGAAACAATAATTCAGCAAAAATATTGTTTAATATGATGTCAACACTTTAACTGTTTTATATTTTTAAAATTGTGTTGTGTCTTGATTTAAAAAATATGTATAGTTCATATTGTTGCTTACTTCGTTCCTGTTTCCTTCACTAGTCAATTCATACAAAATGTATGGCGGGAGGAGCTCTACCGCTTCTACTTCAGAAGTGGGATACAATTCGTTAAAAATTCTCAGTGCCTGTGCGGCTATAATGAATGTATATTTATTGCATAAAAAACAAACAGATCAATGCTTGCAGAATTTTCAATTGTCAAAAACATAAAAAAATACAAGTTGGTAAGGGGTGCCGTCAATAATTGTAAAAATCAAAATGGTCAAAGGGGGAGTAATGTTTGAAAACCTCTGTTCTAGACATACATAATTCATTCATTCACCTTACCAAGTATCTGCCAGTCTTTTAGTAATATTTTTATTTGAACAACTTTTTTATTCTGTTACAAAATATGCATCAAATTATTCTTTTGTTATTTCTTCTCTATTTACTCTATTGTCTATCATTTTATATTATTTGTGCACGACAGTAAAAATGTCCCTCTTAAAATGATTTTTTATTACATTATAATTTGAAAGAAATTGTTCGAAAAGACGAGTCTCTTTTCAATATTATTTTCACCGTATCAATTTCAAAGTTGGCAAAAATGATTGACGGGTTAAAGCAAAAATTGATAACATTACTTATTCCACGGGTTCTTTAACTTTTGACATTATATAACAACTATTTTGTTTCCATTTTTTATTCATATAGGTTATTACCTATATGAATAAAAAGCATGCAGCAGGAACCCTTAATTGGGGAGTTGATCTGACATGTTATGTATGTATTTATATGTAATAAATAAAGTCTTACATCAAATAAAATAAAATGAAATAATAAAAACCAGAGAATTTTCAATTGTGCAAACTCCATCATCGGAAGCGATACTACTCATCAACTCTTAACCTAACCTAACCTAACTTAACATAAATAAATAAATAACCTTACCTAACCTAACCTAATCTTACCTAACTTTACCTAATCTAAAAAAACATAACTTGACCTCACCTAACCATACACAACTAAACCTTACTTAACCTAACTTCTTAATCCCAAGTTTTTATTAAGGTTTTTTAACCGATTAAAAAAAAGGAGGCCATCAATGTTTTTTTTCCTTAGAAAGGAGGCTACTTTCCGAATGGATACATTCAAATTTAGTCAAGATTTGATGATGGGATCCATGATATAGTCATTAAAATCTTCAATTCGCAATCCTGCGGATAATTCTTAAACGCGTTGTCCAATTTCAGAAATTATTTTTTTATTAGAAGGAGGATTTTCTAGAAATGGTTTCATATAAAATTGCAAAAGTTCGTGTATGTCGTACATATTGCGTAGTGTGATAACTGTCGCTTGTCGCGGATTAACCATCGGAAAGTGTTATTAGGAACAACGAAAAAGTGGACTGTAAAATTATGACTATAGATAAAGGACTCACCTGAGGACGAAGTCGCTCTTCCTCTTCTCAACGCCGTGTTCTTATGCACTCAGAACTCGAGGACTCCCAAGCACGACACACACGGTCTAATCTTGAAAGATAATGCGGAACGTCCGGTGGTTATCAGAAGACTGACGAATAACCTTGACCGCGTATAGGTTTCCTCTCCCTTCGTCTCTCATAAAAGGTGAAGTTGGAAGGTACAGAGGATTGGGGATGTCATTAGACCTTGGCTGTACGAAACACATAGATTACAGGCGATACCACGTCAACCGATTTCTGTGTTTTGAAAAACCTTACATGGTTATACTATTTTCGTATCCGAAAATGATACATGAAAATGATTTTCGTATGATTTTATATCAGATTTTAATGTCTCGGTCCCAGCGCTGAGAGCCATTTCACCCCCTCTGGTTTCGCCTCGTGGATATCATGGAGGCTTCCACTTTCTATGTCTTAATCTGGCAGTCTAGCACCACGTGTTTCACTTTTTCTGCTCACCTCCACACTCACAGTCAGGATTATACCCTTTCCCCCACCTCCAAAGAAAGTAATTGCAGCAGCCCTGCTCTGTTTTGCTGTAACTAAACCCTCCGTGGCAGGTCGAAACCAGGAACTAGCTATAAGTGTTTACTTTGAGTATGTTGCCCATCTTTCTTTCCAGATATTTTCCAAATTCAATTCATCTGCCACCACTGTCCATATGGGTTATCGGAATTTAAGTATTTTTCAGGTGGGTGAAAAATATAATTGAAAACAGGCAATCGTGTTATACATATATACACAGATAATAAATGAGGATATATATATGAGCTCATTATATTTAAGGACATAATTGTAAGATATTTTTTTTATTCTTCTATACACCAAAAATGTTTGGTCCTACCTGTGAAGGAGGATCATGGAGGATCCTGTTTAACCATGAGCTAGAAATAATGTATGGTGAACCAAACGTTGTCCAATACATCAAAATACAACGTCTACGTTGGCTCGGACACGTTTGTAGAATGGAGAAAAGAAAGTATTGGACACCTGTACTGAAGGAAGAAGAAGCCGAGGGAGACCTAGGATGAGATGGCTGGACGACATTGAGGGAGATATAAGAGCGATCGGACAGACAAATTGGAGGTGACTTGCTGAGGAGGCCAAGGCCCACACCAGGCTGTAGCGCCATTGCTGATGATGATACACCAAAAGTATGCAACGATACGGACAATGGTTTGAGAACCGCTGATCTTATATAAAAGTTATAAAAAACATTCTTGGAAAAATGCTTTGTCTTTTTCATTTTATATTAAAATCCTTTGATTAATTAGAAATCGATTTTGTCAAATTTCTTAAGTTGCTAATTAAATGAATTAATACATTTCATAGAGGTTTCATTTCATTTCATAGAGGTCGCGGGCGCCCAAGAAAAGGATGGCACGACCATGTAAACGATATTTTGAAAGATGGAAATGTAAGAAGCATGAACAACAGACGAACATGTATAAGACGATGTATGAATGTTGATGAGGCGATGAATGTGTGTCAAGATAGGAAAATGTGGCGTTCGGTTCTCTCTGCCTACCCCGTGAGGGACATGGCGTGATGGTATGTATGTACATTTCATATAACAATATAATATTTTATACCTAGGTCTACCAAATATTTCATTCATTCATCAGACCAAGTCATATGTTCAACTTAACCTTCGATCAACTTTTTGATGTTCAAGTTGTAAATATATTCAATTCAACCATTATGTTGATGTCAGTCATATTTTCATTTTTCCATGTAATCCAGAGTTTGTCCATATGTTCATAGCAGACATATTGCACGATGAGAATGAAAGTGACTCATTCCAAAATTTAGGCAGGTCAAATTATATAAATAAATCGACTTAAAAAAAACTTACTTTACCATTTAAAAATGGAAAAAAAAGTTCGTTAAATATTGCGTTCTTTAACGGAAAAATGACTTTTTTCATTTTTAGATTGAACAATTCGTTTTTTAAGTCGATTTATGTATATAAAAAACTATATTTGCAAAAAATATTATTCATTTTCATTGTCGCCGTGTGATATGTTCACATCAGCCATATGGTCACATCAACTATAGCTTCAAATCACCTATATGTCCAAATCCGGTATGTGCGGTTTAAGTAAAGCTTCTCGTTCTTCTTCTTCATCGTGTATTAGTTAATTTGACCTGATTGTGAGGGTGGAATATCCTGGTAAAGGAGGTCTAAATGTATTTCCATCTCTTCGCAATAGAGCGCCGGGTCTTCATTTTAGCCACTCTAAGACAGTTTTGATCTGGTGGAGTCGGCTCTTTCTTCTATCCCATATGTCATAATTGGGTGGATACACGCCTTGTTTATTCTGACTTGGCTGGTGGTAAGCATTTGTTCATTTTTCCATACAGTATTTCGTAAGCAACTAGCTAGGGCTTTTGCTTTATTAACCTATGTACGGACTTCGTTGTACAGGTCATTGCTGCTGGAGATCTCTACACCTAAGTATGTCAATCGCATGACCTGCTCTATAGGGTTGTTTTTAATTACTAGTTTGCATCCAAGAGGCTCTTTTGACACTTCGGCTCTTCGTTTTGTTCATATATATCGTCATGTTGTATTTCTTAGATGCAAGATGAAATTTATAAAGCATTCTTTGTAGGTCATTTTCATTTTCTACAAAAATTGTAGCAACGTCAGCATAACACACCACGTTAACAATATTACTTCCCATTTTAAAACCTAGACCCAAGGATGTCACTTCTTGTATTATTTTGTCCATTATGAGATTAACAAGGAAAGGGCTGATAATGTATCCTTGACTGTTACCAATTTTTGTGGGTATCTCTTTTGTAAGATCTCCAATAAATAGCCTTAATTCTTGTTTTGCCATTTTTGTTCATATTATAAATAGCTTTGACCAATGATTTAGGAACATCATGTTCTCAGTATACCAATGACATCTTCCAGCAGAACCTTATCAAATGCTTTAGTCAAATGTATAAAGCACAAAAATACTACTTACTTACTTACTTCCGATGGCCATACAACTCCGGTAGAGCTTTAGCCTCCTGAACAATAGCTTTCCAAGCCTTCCTGTCAGCTGCAGTGGACTCCCAATCATCACAAGCATTCAGCACGCTCAAATCTCGGGTAACATTGTCCATCAATCTCTGCCTTGGTTTTCCCAGGGGTCTCTTGCCCACAAGTTTTGCAGGATACGTTTTGTGGCTCTTTCTTCCCCTGATCTGACAACGTGTCCAAGATAGGATAGAAGAAGTGGATAAGTTCACGTATCTGGGTAGCATTCTTACTAACACCAATGAGATAAGCGTTGAGATAATGTCCCGAATTCAAAGTGGCACAAGAGCAGCAGCGGCACTGGGAGCATTCCTGTCTCCAAAGTCCATATCGCGAGAGTGAAACTCCAGGTCTATAATAGCCTAATTAAACCAGTAATCCTGTATGGTGCCGAGTCCTGGTGCATGACACTCAAGGACCAACAAAGACTGCTAACATTTGAAAACAGGATATTGCGTAAAATATTAGGCCCAAGACCAGGAATTGCGGCAGGTACCTGGAGACCACGAAGCAATGAGGAAATTCATGCATTGACAGGACAACTTTTAATCACCAGTGAAATCAGGTCCAGAAGATTAGGTTGGATTAGACAAAAATATGGGTTTATTAAATTCCAATGTTTTGTATCGTGATAAATATTGTATCTGTGCTTGACCTGTTTTTCCTGAAACCTTATTTCTACTCTTTTTTTACTATTGCTTGTTCAAGTAAAGCATGTTTATATATCAACGTTTTTGCCAACCACAGATTCATGTCAGACATATTTTCATATCAGCTATACGTACGTTCCAAAGACCATATAATATTCATACCATCACGGCATATCCCACAATGTGGGGTAACCAGCGAAAGGTGTGCGGGTGTGCATTGCCTTATAAAAGGGAGCACAACACATGTGAATACCCACACACCAGTCTCGTCTCACCAAAAAGGCACTACATTCAGAATGGGTGGTGAACCTCATTGCTGAACTATGTCAGATGTTATTGTTGCCTGTTGTATTTTTGATTACCCGGCTCTTACGGGACACTCGAAAACAGTAATAGAAAAGAGTGGAAGCACTATTCTAAGCCGGTGCCTCACAGCTAATATACTTTAGTATATAAGGTCTTTGGTACGTCCTGATTATCCTTAGCAGAAACCAATTATGGATGATATCCTTACATACGGGTGAATACAAATTTAAATAACGTCCGTAGGTGTTGTCAAAATGAACCATGAAGATGTATGATTAATTTTCATCTGTTTTGACACAGCAAAATCATATATTATTAGTCACCTGTTGTAACATGGTAACGTCATTAGTAACATTATATGCAATTATTTTTTGTAAACAACCTTTTATCTATTTTACCTATAGAAAGGTAGGTACGTATACCTAGCACAAGCATTACTACCATCAATATTACGTGGGCCATTATTCTTTCAGTCTCTCTTTAATTTTCAAGTATCAGTTTCACCTCAATTATTCCTGACGACCGACGTTGATTTATTTTCTACGGTTAGGAAAAATAATTGATTCGGGAGTGAATGAGAGCACTTAAGGAAAACTCCCATATTTCTGCATACCTACCTACCTAATATTACTTTATTATTCACAGGGGCGAAACGTAAAATAACTATTGGTGTATTTTTAAAACGAGTGGGTGGTGGCCAACGCAACTCTCCAATTTATAACTTGAAAGATTGTAGAATGTCTGTGTTTGAACTCAAAAAGTTTGATCAGGTGTCTGAAAGCAGGAAACTTTTGAAGTGGTTCTAAATCCGAGATCGAAGAAATTCATGTGTTATTTGTTTACTACATCAAACTCTTAAAAACCCTCTCACACCTAAATACCTCAAGGAGAAATTCGCCCATCTTTCTTCTCAAACGTAAAATAACTATTGGTGTATTTTTAAAACGAGTGGGTGGTGGCCAACGCAACTCTCCAATTTATAACTTGAAAGATTGTAGAATGTCTGTGTTTGAACTCAAAAAGTTTGATCAGGTGTCTGAAAGCAGGAAACTTTTGGAGTGGTTCTAAATCCGAGATCGAAGAAATTCATGTGTAATTTGTTTACTACATCAAACTCTTAAAAACCCTCTCACACCTAAATACCTCAAGGAGAAATTCGCCCATCTTTCTTCTCATGGTCTCAAAACCATAGTACACTCTCAATACCAATACATCACACATCCTCCTACACTTACTTGGTTCTCAATTCACGCAGCCCGGCTGTGGATCCAATTACCCAATGGCCTTAGAGAACCTCCTAGATTGATGGTTTTCAAGAAACCTCTGAAGTCACACTCCTTATCAACTTCCCTATAGTTCCTTTAACCTTTTTCCCTACGCATCCCATCCATTTTGCTTTTTTTTGACATTTTCATTATTATTATTAAAAGTATGTGTTGAAAGACCGCCAATAAGATGGAGAGATGACATCAGCCGTCATGCTGGTGTCAATTGGTTGCTCAGAGCACAAGATAGTGGCGTGGAAGGAGATGGAGGAGGACTTAGTCCGGGGTCGCGTTCTAAATCAGAGTGAATCGCTCTACTGGTGCGACCTGAAGTTGCAAAGAGAGCGACATTTGGGCGATATGTAATCCGAACGGCACTGAGCGATGTTGGGGTGACTTAAAATTACGCGGGCGCGGGAAATTTAAAATTACAAGGTTGGTGTTACTTTAGTTGTGTCATTTTGGTCAAAAATTATAGTAAAATAGTGGTTATATCATTTGTTTTGGTGTTTATCGGATGTTTTCATTATAATAACGAGAGAATAATTTATTAATTATTAATTTTAAAAGTATTAAACGTGCTGTGACAAGTGATTCGTATTATTCGTAAGTAATTACGATTTTTTATTATGTGTGCATAGTTTTCACGAGCTTTTCGTGTTTTGGGCATTCCAAAATTGTTTATTTCCCTTAAAATGATAACCACTCATTTAAAAATGCATTATTTTCATAAAACAAAATACATACACTTACTGTTGATGTATAAAATAATGGCCTTCCACATTTCTGTGTGGTTGACCATTATTATCCATGATAAATTTGTATGAATTCATATCCATTGAATTTACTTTTGTAAATTATAATAAATAAATAATTAAATAAATTTAATTATAAATACAAATAAAACCGACTTAAACCATACCAAACTAAAAGTGCTGACAACTATGTGAAAAATTATAAATTGCCGCCAAATAAAATGTCACTTTGACTATGCGAAAATTCATAATTCCCGCCAAAAAAATTAAAAATTTGACAGGAGCGACATTCACCCTACTATTTCATCGAGCGACTTGGGCGACATTGGTGCGAGTCAACCGTGATTCCGAACGGGCAGCGGGAGTGGACGGGATTAGACTGAGAAGAAGCAGAAGAAGAAATGCATTCAATTTCATGCAAACTAATAAGGTATATTGAAATTGTGGGTCTTCGTGGCTTAGTTGGTTGGGTATCTGACTGCTGATCCAAGGGTCCCGTACACACTTAACATTTAAATCCTAAAATACTTATCAATACTTTATTCCGCTGTAACGTTTAACGTTGGTCACATCTCACTTAAAATTACACCATCCCGTCAGACACAGAACGTGAAATAATCATAATGTGTTACAATTATAATTATTTCAATATGTTATAATAACAATTATGAAATGTCTTAACAAAGTAACTAAGTTGAGTCTGGGGATGAAAGTTTAATGGAAAAGTCATGTGTGGTAGGAATTAATTTGATATAATTAAGTGTGAATTAACTTACATCAGTTAATCGTTGTATTACACTGTTACCTTCAGTCTCAAGGGACACCATAATAATCACATGCTAAAGTGGAAAGCGTAATTATAAATTAACAAATAAAATACTACAGTATTTTTCCAAAGATATGATTATTACGACCAAACGTTTAAGCTGAGGTGTCTCGGCATTATCAAGGTCTAAATGAAACAAAATTTGACAAAACTTATTAAAAATTAACAAATTAACACAGTGGATTATAACCGTGTTAATATGTTAATTTTTAATAATTTTTCATACTTATTTGGCATTGTACATAAATACTTGATTTAGCGTGTGAAAACAGCTAAATTGTTCGGTCGTAATAACTTCCTTGCACCCTGCGCAAGTGTCGAGTTAATTGTCATATGGCAATTTATTCCAACTAACCAGTGTTTCCAGCCCAGAGAAGCAACATTTGCGTGAGAATTAAAATTCCCCTCTGCTGGGAATCGAACTCAGGACACCCGCAAGAAACCAAACGGCTTACCAATTGTGCCACGGATGGCTTGATTATCACAAATTTTATGAACATTGCGATACTTGTTAATCACTCGAATGACTGTGGATGCCAAGACCCGACCTGGATTATTGAGCCAATGATAATTATGATGATGATATTGATACTTTTTAATCGTCCAAACATGTGTCTTTATAATACTTGTTGATATTTAATAAAAAATATTTGAATAGAATATTTTTTATATTTGCGGATACCGCATTTCTTAATAGATGATTTTTATTTCGGATTTCGGAATTTCGGATTTGGATTTTCAAAATTTGGATTGATAGCTAAGTCAATAGGAAGGCATAACTGGTGAACTTTGCGCAAGCTCATAAAGTGATCACGTAAACCAGCCGATGACAGGTCGTAAGCCCTGTAGGTGCCTGCTTCTCCTATAATATTCCAACAACGTCTCTTTTGAGATGTTAAAAGTTTGTCATAAAAAAATAATTAAGTCAAATATAATTCTTATTTAAATATAAAAATAATTCTTAAAAAAATACAAAATATTATTCAATACCCCCTATTCAGTAACTATTGGAACTAAAATAGGAACGTTCTAAAATTGCAGATTTTAGATTTACGGTCTTATTTCAGAGTTATAAAATATAAACTTGTATTAAATGGAATAGGAACGTACCTATTTTGGTCGGAGCGTTCTTAAAAAGTTACTGAATCAGACGTATTATGAATAATTATGAAAATCATTAAATTTTCATCATTTTAATAATTATTCAAAATACCTATAATTCAGTCACTTTTTAAGGACGTTCCGGCCAATATAGGTACGTTTCTATTCCATTTAGTCCAATTTGATATTTTATAACGCCGAAATAAGACCGTAAATCTAAAATCTACAATTTTAGAACGTTCCTATTTTAGTTACAATAGTTACTGAATAGGGGGTAATATGTTTAAAATTATTTCGATTCATGTTTTTCATGCAATTTAATTACTCTGGTGTTCCAAGAAAATTAAAACAAATGTTTTAAAAGCTTTTCAATGAAATAATATATACAAATTGGTCAGAATGAGGGTTCGTAAGCGACATCAAAAGAAGAAATATTTCGCTTTTGAAATGACGCTGTTTTATCAAAGGAATTTCTCGCTACAGGGTTTCCATATTGTGCCTAACAACCTTTTACAAAATAAATTTATGAAAGTTATGAAAATGTAATGAAAGGTGTCGCCGTGATTCCAGTCATAAGCAGAACCCTTTTCAATGTATCGCGTTAATGTTATCAGATTAACTCCATAGATGGCGTTCGAATAATTATAAATTAGCCTAATTTGATTCGTTTCGCCCCAGACGAAAATTAATATGTATTTGTACCTAATTAATAAAAGTTATATTCGAGAGAGTTTAGACGAAAATTTGTAAATTGAATATTATTTAGACACCTCGAAATTTTAAACTTGTTGTTTTGCGAGTTGTTGTAGCAAATTTGTCAAAATTTGTTGGTATTTCTGACTATGCTCGTCATAGAGCGATACCGGCGTATGGGTAGGGGTAATTATTTACTAGTCATGTCCTTCGACGATTGCAATGATGTTTATATCAATAGATAGATAAATGCGTATATATTGAAGGAAAATTAAAACTAACGGAGGAAATGATTTAAAAAATTATATAAAAAAAAAAATAAAATCACGAAAAATATATTTAGGAATCCATTACAATTTGTTGGTTTTCTGACACATTTTGAATTTCCGAAACTCACCGCTAGGTGGCAATTCTGCCTCCAAACCACTAGCGTTTTGAAAACAAATTATAAACAATAATACAATCGCAATTTGCCACTTTCACACCCCTGGTATTAATATTGTTTTTTACTTTATATTATTGGAAATGATTTAAAAAAATATAAAAATTAAAAAAAAATGCGAAAAATGTATGAAGGAATCTATGGTTGGTTTCCTAACTCTACTCAAGTTTCCGAAATCACCCCCAGACTTGAACGTAGCGCAATATTACAATACTGCAAAGTAATAATTTAATAATACTCACATTTTCGTTTCTTGAAATATTTATGACACCATTTTGATACTAAATGCAAATGGCTCACGCGAGTAGTAATAATAACTACGTTCAAACCTGACTAACCTATTCTTACAAAAAATTTCGTTTGAATAGGTTGGTAAGAATAATATGTAGTAATTATGCGACTCGCGTGAGAGACTTGCATCATATAAAAATATTTGTACCACGGGTGTGAATGTGGCAAATTACGATTGTAGTATTGTTTATAATTTACTTTCAAAGCGCTAGTGGTTTGGAAGCTGAATTGCCACCTAGCGATGAGTATCGAAAATTCAAATTGTGTCAGAAAACTAACAAATTGTAATGGTTACCTACCCGTGATTTCTACATATATTTTTCGTAATTTTCAATTTTTTTAAAGCATTTCCGCATATTTCCGTACTGTCGGCCTTCGTGGCTCAGTTGGTTAGATGTCTGACTGCTGAGCCATAGGTCCCGGGTTCGATTCCCTGTGGAGACACAATTTTTAATTGTGTTTTAAAATTAATAGAACTGAAAAAATATATATCGTGTTTCGTGTGTGATGTAGAAGAACAAGATGAAGTAGTTTTTTTAACATGTCTACGTAGGGGAAACCAGCTTTTAGAATATGGGTCAATTAACCTCTTCCTAAAAAGCGCAGTAGGTACTCAGCATTGGGGAGGGTTTGCAATCATCTCAGGAAAATATTAATTCGGGTTTTAAAAAGAACCGGGTTGTAAGATGGTGGAAACACAGAATTTGGAAGATCGTTTCACAGTCGGACTGTTGTCCAACTGTCGATTTGTTCAAGAGAACTTTGTTCTCTTAAAATATCGACAATGTTTCAAGCCAGGATATACGAGATTGTATGCAGGGTCTATATTTTTCATGGTTTTTCCAACTTTGAAGTAAAAAAACACCAACTTAGAGGCTTTGCAGCATATATGTTCTACATACGGATTTATTCAGAATTCGGAGTGGAAAAATTCGTGTGTGTGTTTTTTATTAAGAAAAATATTTTTTTATGATAAATTTATGTGTTAAACTGCCTATTTTTCCAAAGTTTTTAAAAATACCGAAAAAAGCCAAAACAACCCAACTAGATAATTTAATTTTCTATAAAATATCAAATTTGTACACTTTAAATTATTTTTTAACAATTTTTATAAAAATTGAATTTAGTGACGATATCGCTTCATACAATTTGTATGGCAGTCGCCTTTACACAATAATAAATATTATGTAAGAAGACTTAATAGTTTGATACTTCATCTCCAAACAAAAATAGGTACATACCATCATGCTGTTTTCATATTCCGGGTAGGAAAAAAAGGACTGACCTCCATACTATCCTATTTTGACATACATACCTACATGTGTTGTATAAAAAACAAAATATCTTAAAATATTCAATAATTTTGATTTATGGGTTTTTAGTTTGGTATTTATTCTTCAATATACATACTTTCGCTATCGACAGGTGGATCTCATGTGTTAATAAAACTATGCAATATTTTTTATCATTAGGTTTATAAATTCACTAACCTACATGAGCATTTTTATTTACAGATATTCTATTAGCCTTAGCCTTTTTGTTTTGATTTTTGTTTTGACTTTTGTTTTGAGTTTTGATTTTTTATCCGTTTTGGGTCTGGTGTAAGGGATGGAATTCGGCAGAAGATTACAAAAAATCAACACGACCAAAATTGAAAACTATTCACAAACATTGATTAATGTATCGGAATAATTGAAAACCCTTATCAGTATAAGGTGTGGTTGTATGTCGTATGTTTGTGGTGTCAACCGATAGAACTTATATGTGCAAAGTAAAAAAAAAAAAAACTGTTGTCATAAAATTTGACTATTTATGAAAGTCGATCAAATTGTTTATTATTTTTACACACATTTATGTAACCTCCCGACCTGTCAAAGAATTTGTGTATTACCGATGACAATGCATGTCAAAACGGCTAGATTCATTTGATATTTTGATAAAATGGAACAATTTTGTATTTCATACGAACTTAGTGTAGGTACCTATGTAATTTTTTAAGTAGGTACCATTTATATTTGGATGGGTTGTGGCAGAGCGGTTAGCGCGCTGGGTTTGTTATTCAGTGTTCAGAGTTCGAACCCTGCCACGACCGATTTCGTTCACCTATAGCACAAGCATTTATGCTTAATTTAGGGAATGAATGAGGATGTATAATATGTACTTGTATGAGGATAAAAAAAACATACGCAGAATGAATGTCAAAACTTTTCGAACTGACGTGAAATATTTAAGATAACTTTGAAAAGTGTGTCCTCATTTTTTTTACATTATCCCTAATACTTTCTTACTAATAGGTACTATTTATATATTCTTGGTTCGTCCTAGTATGAATTAAGGGGGGGACTGCTGCACACTAGGGTTGCCAGATGGAAATTTGAAAAAGGAGGACAAATAGCACAAAAAAGGAGGATTTTCCTTAAAAAGGAGGACAATGACAAAAAAAAACGCCATACCTACAGACGCATATCGAAGAATTTTCATCGTCTCATAATTACTTTATTTCTTCATTTTTTTATATCTTCAATGCAGTCGCTATATAACTTATATAATATAGTTTAGTCACTACTTAAACTATTAACAATGAAACAAGATTTTTAAAATGAATTCACTTCATTTTAAACATCATGTTTCACCAAAACATATATTTTTTTGTAATAAGTTCTTGGTGCTCTTTTATGAAATTTGTATAAAAATCTTTAGTAGACATGTTTTTTAAATTATACTGGATAACAATCAACGCAAAAGGAGGACATACGGTAGGTAAGGGAGGACAATTTGTCGAAAAGGAGGACATGTCCTCCTTTAGGATACCATCTGGCAACCCTATGCACACGTATCTATTTTTCAATTTGATGTACCTACCATCATTGTTACTTATTAAATCGTTTTGAAAAAAATAATTTAGATAGTTTGGATATTAATTAACAAAAATATACCTTAATTTTTTTATAATGTTCTATATAAATTCTTGTAGAAAAATAATGGCATACCCCGATTTTCAACGTTTATCATATATTTTTAATAAACTATAAGGCGTACAGTAAGATATTTTTTTTAAATTAAAGAAGACAAAAATATCTAGAAAAATATGATGTGACGTTGCATTAATGCTTCAGGTTTAGTAAATAAACCTAAAAAACATTTATTTTCCATTCAGCGCCATTGCGTAATAAAAGTTTTTTTGATTTATTTACTTAAACTGATGCGTTAATGCAACGTCATATCATATTTTTCCAGGTATTTTGTTCTTCTTTAATTTATAAAAAAAAAATATTGCTCTGTACCTTATATTTTTTTAGAAATTTAAGATAAATGTCTAAAATCGGGGTATGCTTATTATTTTCCTACAAGAATATATACAGAACATAATCAAAAAGTTAAGTTATATTTCTCTTTATTAATACCCATACTAACGAGGTTATTTTTTTCAAAATAATTTTTTTAGTAATAATGATGGTATATCAAATTGAAAAAATAGGTACGTTGGCAGCAGTCACCCTCTTAAGTTACCCAATGCAGATAATATTTTATAAAATTGCATGGAGCTGCGTTAGACATTAAGTCCATCATTTTTTTCATAACTGTGGTCATTAGTATTTTCACTCCTCACCACCCCAAGCGGATACATTGGTGAGATATAAACTTGCAATTATTAAGTGTATTTTTTATTGCAGATTATGAACAAGTATCATGCTGAGATTGTATTCTGAAAGTTTCATCACAATGTATCTGTGTGGGTGTGCTGTCCCCGAATTAGATTTTCAAGGTTGTCTGAATAGTGCTTCTCAATTTTTTAACTGTCAAATATTTCAAAGTGACCTCAAGCTCAAGCTCTTCAAGATATTAACATTATAGGAAGATCAATGACAGCCATTGAAGAAGTCTTTGACCCCTTAGAGACAGCTGAATGTGAAGTGGGATTGTGTAAAAATAAAGAAAAGACAAAAGTAATGACACAAAGCAGAAACCCGGCGCATCGACCGAGAGGCAGTGTGCAATATAAGGATAACTACTCGTTTGAAGTAGTGGATCAATTCACTTACCTGGGCTCCAGTCTTACCGAAAATAATGAAGATCCAGCTGAAATAAGAAAAAGAATTACGGCAGCTAACAAAACATATTTTTCACTGCTCCCTGTTTTTAAATCTCGCAGTGTCCATCGTGAAACAATAGTCACACTCTACAAGACCATAGTCAGAACAGTGTTGGCATATGGATGCGAGATATTGACCATAACGGCGAAGATGTCTGAAACGCTGGACACCTTTGAAAGAAAGGTACTGCGAAGAATATGCGGACCCGTGAAGGATGGCGATGAATGGTGCGTTAGACGCAACGATGAGTTGTACAACATATACCAGACCCCAAGTATCTCAACGCACATGAAATTACTTAGGCTAAGATGGGCTGGACATGTACAATGCCAACCTCACGGGTGCCGAAACGAATCATGACTGGACACCCGGGTGGGAGAAGAAGGGTAGGAAGACCAAGGCTGCGGTGGGAAGATGAGGTCAGAAAGGATGCGGCTCAGCTTCTCCAGGAGAGGAGCTGAAAAGTCGCAGCAGAGGACAGGATTGGATGTTGGCGAAAGTTTACGGAGGCCAAGGCTCGATTTGGGCTGTAGCGCCATCGAAGAAGAAGAAGAAGAAGACCTCAAGCTCAGAAAATTCAAAATTTGATATTATTATTTTCGAATTGGTAAAAAGGCATATCACTTTCATAAAATAGCATTGAAGAATTATCAAGTTTTCATAATAAAATATTAAAATCAAAAATATAATATTCAATCCTGTCTCGACCGATTTCGTTCAACTATAGCACAAGCATTTATGCTTATTTTAGGGAACGTAGGAAGATGTATAGGTATGTACTTGTTTAACAAGGAGATATTCATTTTGCCTAAAATTTTTCATACAAGATGCCTAAAATTTTTCATACAACATTTGAATCTTAGTGGAGTGACTGAGTAGTGAGGAGTGTATCGTTGACCATAACCCACTCATTTTACTTAAACTTTGAAGTTGATAAATAAAGCAATACTCTTCCATGGCAACGAGCTCGGGTCTACCTCTAACACGTGTCTAGAAATAATATATAAAATATAATGATATTTTGACAAGAGTCAATTTATTTATCGTAAGTATATACCTAAAACATTAGATCTCTTCGCCATGTTGTTTGTGTTCCGAGAAATGAAAATATTTCAGGCATTTGTGCTAAAGAATTTCTTCAAAGTATATTTATAATAACAAGAGCAAATAATAATAATAATTATCTCCCAAAGATAAAGGCGGGAGACGGACAATTTATATTAGTATTTTAAACAATTCGATTAGCCAATTTGAGATTTATAGCTCATGGCTAAATTAAGGTGCCAATAAACGATCCGTGTTTATTTATTAGTACAATTTATTTATCTACAATCTAATTTAGATCAACTACAGTAAAGGAATTAGGGAATGTATGATGAAGTGTATGTGCTTAAAAGGACAAAATCATTCTTACGCGAATGGGTTGTGGTCAACGCTATTCTCCTCACTGTCAAGTCACAAAGTATTCAAATTTAATATGGAATTTTGAGCATTTCCGTGAAAAGAAATTTTTGATTTAAATATTTTTTTATGAAATTTTGATAATTCTTCAATTCAATTGTATTTTTATTTAGGTATTTATTTATTTATTTACAAAATATACGGCATAAGCCATTTACAATATACACTTATTACAATAATTAATTACACACAAAGATGAAATATAGAAACAAATAAAAATATAGACATTGATGAAATATAAAAACATAAAATATAGATTCAGATAAAATATAAATATATAGATTTAGATAAAAACACAGATTAAGATAAAAATAGACAAAAAAGAATCAGAGAATTAGAAAAAAAAATAGTAATGATAAGAGGGAAAAAATCGAATGTGACAATTGATCGACTGCAGCTATATAAGTTGACAGCTATATCGATATGTTATTTATTTTTTTTTTCCTATTTTTTGTTTATACTGTTATTATTGTATTTGTTGTTTGTGTTTTTTATTTTTAATAAATATTATTATTATTATTATTATTATAATCCTATGTAATCGCGGTATTGGTGAGTTAAAAAAATATTGCGTTGAAGCTGCTACCTCATGAAACATCACCGACTGTCTTGTCCGTGTATTCGGGACGTGGAATTTAACCGCACTCACAAGTTCTATGCAGTCCATCTCTCCGTTGACTAACTAATATAAAAATGAGACATCCAGAAATCTTCTTCGATCGGCTAAAGAGTGCAGTCGAAAGCCTCGCATCAAGTCAGGATAATCTATATTTTCTATCATTTCTATGGAGCGACTCATTTTATAATTAAGAAAGCGCAAGAACTTGCGCTGCACTCGTTCAATCGCATTGGAATGAATTGCACAGTAAGGTGACCATATCACAGCATTGTACTCAATTTGCAATTCGCAATAGAAAGCCTAGGGTCCTCATCGCTTTTCCCACTATCTCTTCAATATGCATATTGAAGTAAATACTACTATTAAATTCTATACCCAGGTCCCTGATATGATCGACTGTACCAAGATTCTTACCATCTATTCTATACTTAAAAGAAATAATATTCTGCTTTTTCCTGTTAAAATTGATAACCTGGCATTTGTCTATGTTTAAGTGCAAAGAGTTACGATAGCACCATTCCGTTAATCTATTTAGCGATTTAAAAGTTAAAATATATTTTTTTTAATTACCCGAGCTCAAACATTTTTTATTAAGAAAAATTTATTTTTTTGATAAATTTATGTGTTTAACTGCTTATATTTTTAAAGTTTTTAAAAATATCGGAAAAAGCCAAAACTCACCAACTAGATAAATTAATTTTCTATAAAAAATACCACAGTAAATCTCAAACTTTTCCTTACAATTATTATAAAAAGGGTGTAGCGATGTCTGTTTGCGTATTTTTTAAATCTAGTCTATTCGAACCTTTGTGAATTTCTGGTAAGTACTCACCCTTATAATATATATTACGTTCAAAATTAAATTTCTTATTGAGGTAGCCACGAATTGGAGCTAAGAAAAAAAAATAAAGGGAAAAATACCTCCAGCGGAACACGGCAAAGAATGGGTACAATATATAATTGGTACAATTTCCTTACCTCGGGCGGTGTAACAAAAGATAAGTTGCTTTATTTTATTAATAGCATTTACATAAACGGAATCAGACTCTGAAGGCCCTTTTCTGAAAATACATCTTATTGATCTTTAGGGAACGGAATCCATTTTCACTTATCGTTGCAATTATTGTAATGAAAAACAGTATTACATACTCTATGTTTTAACTTGAAAGATCAATCATCGGGTTATCGTTAAATTGTGTGAAATAAAGTGTACGATCATAGAATTATAATGTACAGAAGCCGCGTCTAGTACAAATTTCGATTTCAAATGTATGCCAAGTTTTTTTTACATGTGTGTGTGAGGCGGTAGATCGGTTGGTCTACGTTTTATGTAGGTGTGCGTGTCGGTAGGTGTACGTATACTAGAAATTCTTCTGTTTCAGAGTAGTTTTAGTTGGCATACATTCATTGCGCTGACTAGGTATCTGTATCATATATAATCTAAGTGTACGATAGTGTGACGTGTTTATTGACAATTTTGGTGTGAATGATGTTAGTGTTTCGAGTTATTAGGTATTGATATGCAACATTGACAATTTGACCATTAAACTGACCACGGAGCCGTTACAGACAAACGTAACTTTCATGTTTATTTATTTGTCTTTATTTCCCAAATTATTAATTTTTGCAGCTTTTTTCGAGGATACGATGCAGTTTAAAAAAGGCAGAATGGATGACTTCATAAAACAGAAGATAGGAGCTGTACTGATGGATGGAGTTGATGTGCTGAATTGGAGCGAAAAGGCTACGGAGAAGGTTCAATGGAGATTAAATAAATAAATTTAGATGGGTCCGATGGCAGAGCGATTAGCTCGCTGGGTTAGTAATCTAGTGACGCGAGTTTGAATCCTGTCTCGACCGATTTCGTTTACCTATAGCACAAGCATTTATTTGCTTATTTTAGGGAACGTACGAAGATGTATATGTACTTGTTCAACAAGGACATATTCATTTTTCAAAAAAAAAAATTAAAAAAAAATAATGAGTTTATAATGTAATACCAATTTGTTATATATATAATGTTAAAATTAATATGTGATAATTTGTAATTTTTCTGGAAAATAATAATAAAAAAAAATGTTAAGTATCTGGATGGGTGAATTATTCCCAATTGAAAGCTTGATGATGCGTTTGTTGCATTTTATTTTGTTTTATTAAATAATTTACATGTTACGCATTGATCTGTTGATTCTTTTGAGGAAGTGTATACCTAATGGTAATAATAATAATTGAGTGTTATTATTTGTAGTACTTAATTGTTATTAATATCATTAGTAAATCGGCCAGCGCTGTTAAAACATATATTGTACGTAGTACACACACATTGTAATGTTACTTTCAAAATACAATCTTAGCATGATACTAGTTAATAACCTGAGAACTGCGAAATCGCATATCCCCATTATATGCCCTTGGGATAATGAAAAGCAAAAAAATATATATATTTTCTGTGTTTTTAGGTTATGTAATTATAAAACGGTTCCAACGATAGTTCGGTGGTTGGTTTTGTATGTATATATTTTGACATGACAGATTATTGACGCATCAAATAACAACTACAATTGAGTTTAACAATACTGCCGAGTACAATACATATATCACCCTTTAGCAATCAACACAATCGGCTTAACGATCTATGTACCTATCAGACTTTTGTTGCTCTGTTGTTCGTTCTATATGAACAATAGAATGGTTTATACATAATTGAAACAGATAATTATAACTTTTTACAGCTTTTTTTTATTTATAATAGAATACAATAACAAAATTATAGTGCCAATTAGAGTATTCTAACATGTATGTATTGAAAGATGTAGTATTAAATTTTAACAATTTAGAAAACAATATGGGAAGGGAGAAATGTTGAGAGGGAAGCATCGACCAGTCTTCGTGATTGAATATTCTTTTGACAAAGTTCTTGAATGTAGTGTGGAGCTAAGTCGTCCAAAGCCTTAAACACCATCCGGCATACCTTATATAGTCCACTTGTTCTGGAAATTTCAACCAGTGAAGTTCGTTAAGAAGATGTGTTATATGACATTTTTGTCAGCTCAATATATCAACCTCGCAGCTGCGTTGAACACTATTTGTTATCTATCAAACTGATACTTGGACAAACCAGCTTAAATATATATTACATTCGTCCTTTTCCTCATGACTGAGGATAGCGGCTGTAATCCGTCGCCACAGGTATGGCCCGCCTCCATGCCAATCTGTTTTGGGCTGAACGCAGAGCACCAGTCACCGAAGACCCCATTGTGGACTTAACCAAATCGCTCCATCTGGTCGGTGAGCGACCACGAGATCTCCGTCCTTCCACGCTGTCCATCACAATAAGCTTCTCGAGGCAGTCTGGTTCCCTTCTCGCAGTGTGTCCAAAGAATTGAAGGATACGTCTGTAACATATCGTCGATAGACGATCCTCGATCTTCAGCTCGTCTAGAATTGACACATTCGTTCTTCTGGCTGTCCATGGGATGCGCAACATACGCCTCCAGCACCACATTTCAAAAGCATCTACCCTCTTTTGCTCTGACCCCCTTAGTGTCCATGTTTCCACACCATACAGGAACATCGAGAATATCAACTTAAATAGATTTACAGTAATCTAGCCTTGACATAACAAATGCATTTATAAGCGTTTTAGCTTCGTTTTAGGGTAAGTTCCGGCGGATACCATTCAATTGTCTCAGATGAAATAATCCTACCAGATTCAATAAACAGATTTATCCTGCTTACATTAAAAAAGTCATGGTACACATTGGCTTAATTTAAATATCGAATAATACGAAAGTTAATTCCGGGACCCTAATCTCCAGCTTCTTTATAATGACTGACTTTTATACTGAGCAAACACTGTCCGTCTTTGGACTGAAAAAAAAAACCACCCCATTTTTTTTATGGAATAATCCATCGATAAAAGTTCCAACAAAAGAAATGGCTATTCACAACTTTTCGAAGGCGAATTTGAATTTCAAAAATGGTAGGTGGGGTTCCAATGACATTTTATATATAGACACGTTATATGATGCGAACAAAACGCTTTACAAAAATGGTGCAGTTTAACGAATTCTTACAATGTCACCAAGAAAGAGCGCACACGATGGAATTCATTAAGTGCGAAAGAGATCATACAATAATAGACACACACTGCAGACATATTTTCTCTTTTAATCCAGTGCAATCACATTATAATTCTCTCACACCATATATGATGATGACTGTTAACATGATGACTGTAAACTTTAATGTATTAATTTATAGCTGTGTGAAAAAACGAATACATCAACAGAATACGAATGATAGATAAAATATTGTGGGTCAATTGTGTACCCCATTAACACATACAAGTTTTGCACAGCATCACTACACGTACAATGGGGTTGTGTGGATCAATCAACTTGAAACAGATTTTAGACTGGCAACTGAATATAACGAATTCAAAATAAAAATAAAAAATAAAATAAACCTTTAAATAAACCTTGGCTGTAGTAAAAATTCCTTATTTTCAAGCGTTAAGAATTTCAGTATTACAATATATAGAACTTCCAAAATTGAATTGATAGGGATCTCATTAAAAAGGCATAATTGGTGAACGTTGCGCAAGCGCATAAAGTGATCACGTAAACCAGCCGATGACAGGTCGTAAGCCCTGTAGGTGCCTTGATTTCCCGGTTCTCCTACAATAAATATTCCAACTTCGTCTCTATTGAGATAATTAAAAATCTGTTAAAAAATAAACCTTTTAAATTTGACTGATTTTTAAATTATATTAACTTCTTTTTGTATTGATAATAATTATGTATTATAATATTTTGTGTCTTTTGTTTTTAAACGTCTCCTTAAGGGGCAGGGTAAGGCAATGTAGGCGAGTCAAATGCAAAATTTCAAACTATTGTATGAGAATGTACGTCCTTAAAGATTACAATCGTGTGCGCCCAAGTTAGTGAATTTGAATCGAGCGTTATATAAAATACTATGGTTTATTTGATTTTACAAAAAACTGAGAAGATTGTGTGAAAACGTATCGAGCCAATGTTTAGATTTATAAATTATCTATCATTTAAAGAAATATTCATGTTTCTAAGCCTTATAAGTTTTGAGTTATGGATAAAAAATCTGAGAAAACAGGTATTAGCAAAAAAAATACTATGAACAAAGTACACAAAATAAAAAAAAGTGTATCAGGCCAATGTATAGACAAATAATGAAAAAATAATATGTATTTTTGTTGAAGACGTAACTTTTAAGAGTAAGGCGTAATGAGCTTCCAAAAAGTACCTTGGAGCATATCCCGTCACCTTAACACACGAGTGCTTGCACTCTGGTGAAAGGAAATATGTTTTTTTCTTATTGTACATCTTTTTATATATAAATTTTGATTGTTTTTTACTCTCCACACTATGGAATAGGGGAGAGTCATGATTTCACAATTTTTAAGCGTATTTTTTTACATCAATTTCTCAACGGGTATCGTGTAGAGAGTGCACACTGTGAGTTTCGTCATGATGTGTTTGTATGTATGACGTACGGCGTATGGCGTACGGCATACGGAAAATCCTTTTTGTGTCCTTTCTACAGCCCAAAATATAAGTCCGATCGACTTCATATTAACATCATATGTGTAAAGTGCATAGACCTAGAGCTGATTAGTTTTCCATAGACAAATTTTGATTTCTTCTCTATGAATTCATCATTTACGTTGTTTTATTTTGTGTCCTCTCTGCAGCCCAAACTATAAGTCCGATTGACTTCATATTGATATCATATATGTTGAGTCCATAAACTTAGAACTGATTAGTTTTCCATAGACAACGGTTCATTTTTTCTCAATGTTTCTTTATGATTTCATCTATTTAAACTGAAAAAATGCTCTCACGACCTGGAAATTAGAGATATTTTAATTTGGTTTCAACTATTTATACAACACCAAGAATCTTCATAAAATTGTATTCAAAGTTGGTCAATGTTAAAAGAAAAATATTCAACGGTTTAAAAATTATATTTTATTTAATGGATTTTTGTATGAAACTTATATGTAACAAGAGAATTTTTTTATGTTTGGCAATGTTCAGTTCTTTGATTTCATATTGATATAAGAATATTAATGTCTTGAACTTAGAATATCTTGAACTTAGAACATAGATATCATAAAATTTCTTCATATGATATCACGTGTCAAAATTTTCTAAATGCTCTAACGCTCTTTAAAACAAAATTTATCTGCTTTTATTAAAATATTTCATACAACATAAGCATTATTCACCATACTGCATTAATAGTTTGTCTATCTTAACATAAAAATATACAATCGTTAGAAAATTTATATTCCTGGTAGTAAAATTTAGAAAGAGTAAAAATGTATATAATAAGATAAATTTCTTATGTATGAAAAAGTTCAGTAATTTGATTTCATGTTATAATGTAAAGAGCTTGAAGATAGAACTGATTAGCTTTCCATAAATAACATAAAATTTCTTCATATGATATCACGTGTCAAAATTTTCAAAATGCTCTCACGTTCTTTAAAACAAAATTTACCTGCTTTTATTAAAATATTTCATACAACATAAGCATTTTTCACCATACTGCATTAATAGTTTTTCTATCTTAACATAAAAATATACTATCGTTAGAAAATTTATATTCCTGGTAGTAAAATTTAGAATAAATAAAATAATTATATAACAAAAGCATATTTTACCATATTGAGGTTGTCAACGTTTGAGGAAGAAAAAATAAACGGTTACTATGGTGTGGAGAGTTTAGTGTTGGCCACAACCCACTCGTTTATGTATCTAATGTAAATTTAATAAAAATTAAATAAAATACCTCTGTTTACCTACAAGCGAATTATGACTTCACTACTCTCTCGTTTTGCTTAAAATAAAAATAATTATCGTAATATGCATATAAATATATTAATTATCGAATAAATATGCTATATCTGGATAAATATGATATAGGTCGTTCCTTCATAGTTATAGTGTAATTTTAACGTGTTTTAATCATACCAGATAGCATTTTGACTACGACAATACGTCCGAACACTACAACATCTTGCGTGTAACTAAAGTGCGGTGAGTATTATATGAGACCAGCGTCTACAATCCGCATTTACCATTTCGCATTTTGTTTCCGGTTGGCTCTCTGATTGGTTGAAATCTCGTAGTATGGAGTCAAATGAGCTGTGAAATTTTATATTAAATGCGAAAAATTACTTAAAAAATGTAAATTTAACTTACAATAATTGATAATTCAATTTATAAAGCAACTCTCGCTAGTCGCTATTATTATTGTAAACAAACTTAATCCTAACCTTAGAATGCAGAAAAGAAGAGCTGGGACTAGACGCTACTTTATATGAGGTATGCGCATTCTTTTTGTTTGACGAATTTAAAGACTTGTAACGTATCTATTATTTTTATATATCATTGGTTGGGTCTACTGTGGCCGTCCATGAAATATTGTAATATCTTGAATCAACAAATTGAAATTTAATACGAACGGCTCACAATGAAAACCCTATTTGCGTTTGTGCTTCGCTTTTTTTGCCTTTGAATTTTCGGAGGAAGGTATCGACGTTAAATATAAAAATGCTTTAATCATATTTTTTTCTTATACATTATTTTTTTGTGCATGTAAACACTGAAATTCATCCCAGGAAAGGTCAATCTTTGGGAAGTACCTACACAAGTTTATTTATTTCACGTCATCAAATTCGCTTTATACTATGTATTTGGTTGATCAACTAATTTATTTTTTATGTGTACAATCAAGTATGTAAAGACATGTTTGATTGTTTTTATAGCCTTATGGCAATATCTTCCAGCCCACGTTATTTTATTATTTTTTTTATTATTTCTTCTCGGACAACTAACAGGTGCTGTGTCAAAATACAATTAAAAACTATGTCTCCACCGGGAATCGAACCCGGGACCTTTGGATCAGCAGTCAGATACCTAAACAACTGAGCCACGAAAGCCTTTGGTAAATTTAGTACAATAGTAAGGGCATACTTGATTGATTGGAACAGGATGGAATTCGCGATCCACTTCCACGCCGAAGGGAGCTATAGGACCCATTGGTCCTGTTCATCCCCATCAACATCGGACAACACAATATCCACTATCCATCGGGTTCAACCACTGCCCCCGAGAGTCTAACCTCAAACGGCGGGGCGATCTCTCGATATCGATAGCATGGGCAAGCCCCTGAGCAAACCGATCGAGATGGAAGGGCTTGTCCTCGCACCCCTCGGTACTCGTGTTGGCGTCCGAAGGTCCGGCGGGCTAACACCGGGGGCATCCGACGCAATCATCACCAGTCAGATTTGTCGTCACATTGTCAACACAGGATGTCTGATCCGACGTCTGCGCCGGCGCGCGGCGGTGTGCCAGAACCTCACACAACATTAGCCACAGTTGACGAGTCACTGCCGAGCGAGACTAAAGGCTCTTGAATTGAAGGGGGCACAACAGCGTCGGCCGCCCAACCCCCCCATTTACTGCCTAGGCCCTTAGAGCCGCAACCTAGGCCCTAGGATTGATTGGAACACTGTGATTATAGAAAATTAGTTAAATTGGCACCGGCTTAGAAGAGTGCTTTCACTCTTTTATTTGTTTTCGAGTGACCCGTAAGAGCCGGATAATAGAAAATACAACATGCAACAATAACATCTCACATAGTTCAGCAATGAGGTTCATCAGCCATTCACCCATGAATTGTTTTTTTTATTATTTTATTACAATACTTTGTCTAGGTACCTATGTGTCTATAGTTGACTGCAGGCAATCGGTTCAGTTCTCAGGGCTTAATGGTAGTCATTTTGAGACCTATTTTTTGGTTGACACCAGTAAACTTTTCCTATAGTCGTGTCACGTACTTTCTCATCCTACCTATACCTAGGTACCTGTATATTTCTACCTTCCTTCTCTGAGATATCTCACTCCATCTTCTCTTGTCTTCATATCTACGCCTTCCTTCGCATCAATCTCGTCTCGACTTTCCTTGCAACCCGTAATGGTATGTTCACACATACCATGTGAATTTAAATTCTACGTAAGTTGATTTGTTAAGAAACTAAGAGACATAAAGAACGTAGTGGAATGGTGGTAAATAGTTTGATTTCTGTGCGGGCATCCTAACTTTCTTCTTTGTATAAATATGGGTACTAAAAAAATTGACATTCTGCAAATAAACTGAGTGTGGTGCACTTGGTTCTTGTTCGGATCCTCAATGTACCACACTTAATATGAGCAAGAAGGTAAAATATTTGGGTGTATCGGTTGAATCTGAAATGAAATGAAAAGATCACAGTTACAAGACAGGAGAAAGATTGCGAAAAATATATTATGTTTTCTATAGACTAAGAAATTTTCTTAATATTGACATGCTAAGAATGACATATTATGCCTTGGCTCAATCTGTGATGCAATATGGAATAGTAGGATGGGGAGGAACTTATCCTGATCACTTAAGTTCATTATATGTATGTTATTCAGAGAAAGATCATTAAGATTATTTTACAAAAGCCAAATGACTTTCCTACTGAGCAATTATTCTCAGAATTTAAAGCCACAAAATTACATATTTTATACAGAAAAATGCAATTAAGCAAATATGTAAAGAATATTTTGTCAATAAAATTTATCCTATAGATAATATAAGTACAGGACCTCGCACAAGTGGAATGATTAAAATCCCAAAAAAAATACATCTTTCGGCCAAAATCATTACTCATATTATGAGGTAAAGTGGTACAATGATTTACCAGTACAGTTTAAAAAATTAGCAGAAAACAATCTTAATAAATTCTTGGTAAAATTCAGGTAAAATTAAAAGAATATCTAAAGTAACATTGAAATTTTTGTTTTGTTTTACTTTTATTGTTATGATTTGTGATTACTTTATATTATTATTTATATATTCTTTTTTTATGTTATTTATATATATTTTGCTTGGGTTGTCAAGTTTTTGCTTACTTTTTAGTTTATATCAATATAAATGTTCCTTTATATGATGCCTAGGTTAAGATTTTTGTAGATTTAGTTAGTTTGTAGTTAGTTTGTATGTTTTTGTGAAATGTGACTCACTTCAAAACACGAGATAATTCTCTTTTTGAAGTTGAGTCATTCATAAATAAGTAATCACTATATAATAATCTGTAAATATTGTGTATTTGTATCCTTTTTTTATAAATAAATAAAAAAAATAAAAACTCGCCATTTGCAGTGTAATGATGGAGTAACGCCTTACTATGCGCGTGGATTTAAGGTAAATGGGCCTATTAAGTGGAATAAAAAATACTCTCTAACATATGTGGAGCGTTATGTTTGAAGCGTTCAGTAAATTATTTCGGAGTACCTACTTTGTTTCTATAATTATATAAGCTATAGCGTCCTTAGAATAATCTTGTTATAACAAAGCGACGCTGTATAAATTCTGCTAGAATGTTTTAATGTCATAACCAACATTGCACAATATTATGACATATTGGAAGCCAATGTTCCCACTATTCGAAATGCGTATTACGATAATATTTATGACGATTCCCATTTTTATTATTCTTTTATAAAATTACTCTTTGTGAATCTAATCCATTCAGGAACTCAAGCGTAATAAAAGTTTTTTTGGTTTATTTACTTAACCTGATGCGTTAATGCAACGTCATATCATATTTTTCCAGGTATTTTGTTCTTATTTAATTTATTAAAGAAAATATTGTTCCATACCTTAAATTTTTTTAGAAATTTAAGATAATTGTCTAAAATCGGGGTAAGCTTATTATTTTTCTACAAGTATATATTATTAAGAACATAATCAAAAAGTTAACGTATATTTCTCTTTACTAATATCCAAACTAACTAGGTTATTTTTTTCAAAATGATTCGTTTAGTAATAATGATGGTATATCAAATTGAAAAAAATAGGTACGTTGGCAGCAGTCACCCTCTTAAGGTTAATGTCTTCTTTTTTATTTATTTATTTATTTACTTATTTATTTATTTATTTATATATTTATTCATTTATTAATTAATTAATTAATTAATTAATTAATTAATTAATTAATTAATTAATTTATTTATTTATTTATTTATTTATTTATTTATTTATTTATTATTTACCATACAACGAGGAAGTTACAAATACAATTGCATACTAGAGCTAGAAGTTAAATTGTTAGTACAATTGAAGTATTGTTACAAATAATATTTTGTTATTAAGTCACTTAAGGTCCTATTACGGGAGTAATTTAAGAAAAAGGTAAGATCCCGAAGTGCGAGAATACTGCTTACAAAATCTCAACTTTTTCTTATGGAATTGGCATATTATTATGTTCTTCACCGTCAACGACTGCGTCATTTCTCAATTATTTAAAGCCCCGATTAACACCCAGTCAGTCAGTTTGTACCATTATAATATATAAACACAACTGCATGTTTACTTGATAAATAAATAAATAAACATCCTTTTGTCCATCGCTTTATTGTTATGTAGATAAAAATAATATTTTCACATGTGTGATGTTGCCTTTATGATTGGATTCTACCACGTAGAAGCCTTTCGATTTGATGGAAGGTAGATAACCTTAAGATTCGCTATCTCCTACTCTCAAATCTTATCTATAACAAAGAATTTTTACGCTTTCTCAAATTCCTGTATGAAATTATTTGACGGATCAGCGACGAATTAAGTCGATGAATAATTTATACATACTCGTAGGTATATTAGAATATTGTTTAATTCCTTTTTATTCGCTAGTTAATATTCGTATCATACTTTAACGTTATATAAATTCATCTCTTATACCTTGAACAATCGACGAACATGTATGAGACGATGCATGGATGTAAAGGAAGCCAGAAATGTGTGCAAAAATAGAGAAGTATGGCGCTCGATTCTCTCTGCTTACCCCGTAAGGGGCATGGCGTGATGGTATGTATGCATGTATGTATGTGTCTCTTATACCTATAAAAGAATAAATATAATTTATGAAGGATGTGTAGCGGCACTCCTGCCAGCGAGCTGCAATATGTATATCCTCGATGATTATCGAAGATTCTCGAAGATTCACGACAATTAACGAAGATTAACGAACCACAGCCCATCGCTGTCGATGCAAGTCAATGCGCAGATCTCCATTCATGCGTTTATCGTTAAACAGAATAGAGTCGCGTTAAATCTTAATTATAAGTTCCGATCCACAATATCACAAATGGTTTAACATATTATTTTTATTGTATCTTTATTTAATCCGAATAAACCAGTGTTGAAATCCGTTCATGACTATAAATTTAGTAGTAGGTTTAGTTTTTGTTAATCATTTTTATTAATTGACATGCCCTCTAACTAGATACATAAAAAACTGACCCTAAGACCTCTAATCCGTAAAAAATTGATAAAATAGCCATTTTTTTTAAATCTTTAAAATTCAATATCTCCATAACGGCTAAGTTAATAAATGACCTGAATAATAACGTCCTTTAATATTCAGTACGACTTACTCTGTAACCCTGTATATGTGACATATTTATCATAATTATTATGATATTTTACAGCTTGGTAGCCATGTCAATCGACAGATTGGAAACTCCTGAAATCACAGATTAATTGGTCTGCGGAACATAATATATACCAACTTTTCAATGACGATTTTTACTTCCGGCGATTGTGTCGGCTTATCTAACCGTAATTGACAAAACTTTTGCAAAATTCTTGTGTGTTATAAATAAATACCTAAGTAAATAATAATTATTTTACATGATTTTGTCTACAGATATTTTTAAGTTTTTAATAATATGGGAAATTAACAGATAATGTAAGAATATATAATTATAACTTATTTGAAAGATATTGTTGATCTATGATAATATATAAGTATATTTTATTTTCTATCGAAATATATTTTTTGAATCTTTAAAGGTATTATAACATATTCTTATTTGAATATATTTTATTACACATGAGATATTTATAAGAAATCTTTATAAGAAGTCTTTATAAGAAATAATAAGAATAAATAATAAATAATGTCGGCCTTCGTGGCTCAGTTGGTTGGGTATCTGACTGCTGATCCAAGGGTCCCGGGTTCGATTCCCGGTGGAGATACAGTTTTTAATTGTGTTTTCAGTCTGGATCTGTGAGACGATCAATATCGTAAGTCTCCAGAATGTGGCAACTTGTTATTGGGTGCGTGTAAAATTAATATTTGACATAGTACCTGTTAGTTGCCCGAGAAGCAACTAAATAAATAAATAAATAAATAAATAAATAAATAAATAAATAAATAATTAAATAAATAAATAAATAAATAAATAAGAAATCTTTATAAGAAATCTACATCACAAATTATAAGAAATATATATATATATATATATATATATATATATATATATATATATATATATATATATATATATATATATATATATATATATATATATATATATATATATATATATATATATATATATATATATATATATATATATATATATATATATATATATATATATATATATATATATATATATATATATATATATATATATATATATATATATATATATATATATATATATGTTAAATCTAAGGTTTTCGCGAGTACAAAATATGTTATTATTAAGTATTTTGGGGATAACCCGCGTCAAATTCTGATTCCCGAGAGAATCAGTCGTCTGCCGACGTTTCGTCTGAATCACATCAGACATTTTCAATAGGCGCCTTGTTAATAAATTTCCGTCGCGAGGGATAGTGCGCGCACGTCCGTTCGCGTCGGAAGCTTACCACTTGGTGGTAAGCTTCCGACGCGAACGGACGTGCGCGCACTATCCCTCGCGACGGAAATTTATTAACAAGGCGCCTATTGAAAATGTCTGATGTGATTCAGACGAAACGTCGGCAGACGACTGATTCTCTCGGGAATCAGAATTTGACGCGGGTTATCCCCAAAATACTTAATAATAACATATATATATATATATATATATATATATATATATATATATATATATATATATATATATATATATATATATATATATATATATATATATATATATATATATATATATATATATATATATATATATATATATATATATATATATATATATATATATATATATATTGCAAGGTATGGTGGTTTATGAGAAAAGAAAAAAGAGAAGCTAAAAGTATACTCACCATAAAACCTTACCACCAGCAGTCAGCGATATTGCAATGAGACTCGTATAAAATAATGCAAATATCTCAGTATCTCAGAGCGTGTTGTTTATTGATTAAGACAAAAAAAAGAATATATTTAAGTATCAAATAAGAATTTTCTGTTCAATACAACAGCAAGGAAAACATGAAAGCTGAGTCAGATATGATGTGGGTAAGATTGAGCGATGAAAGAAACGCATAAATACAAAAGAAATTACAATTTATTCATATCATGGTTGGCAAGGAGTGTTAAGTATGATACAGTTATCTACGTTACCTGAACTAAGCTAAATATTTGACATTTTAATAAAACAATTTAATTCTTAAATTACAAATTACAAGTTTTTAAATGTTTTTCTAGACCATGTGGTGTATTATAAAAAGAAATATCAGACATGACATAATTAAACAGATTCAACTAAATTTTCAAATGATATCAGTATTTCATATGTTTTTTTTTCTAATAACCAAGCAATGAAACAGTTTTATGAATTTCCATCTTCTTGAAGATGATCAGCAGGTACAGTTTTTGTGATGAGAACTACCATCGTAGTATTTACGTCGATTTGAAGTGCAATTTACAGGTGTTTTAGTCATTATCAAGTCATGATGTGCAAATATGAGCATGCCCCAACCATGATATTTAAAATTATTCATTTTCAGTCATCCATGGTGTACATAGTAAAGTACACCAATGTTGAAGAATGATGAAAAGACAGCATGAACAACAAGACAAAAAAAGTAAAGAAGAAAGCAAAGAAGCAAGGAAGCAAGGAACAAAGAAGCAAAGGACAAAGGAGGCGGTTATATTTCCTGCAAGAATTCAGCTAAATTAGCGAACGCGACTCATGCCAGATATTTTATATAGACGAGGATCGATGAAATTAGATAGAGAACTTACCCAGCCTCCTTTAAATTTAAATTTCCCGTCTTTGCTGGGTCTCACGCATTTTGACGCCATGTGACACATCGTGTCGGCTGTCAGCGTTGAAAAGAAAGGCATAGATATTTCGACCCGCCTAGCTAATCCGTTCACGGCTGTGTTCGCCTTACAACTTTTTTAGAAATATTGCCAATATTGCGAAGTGCGTTCGTTGAAGACATTTTTATAAACATTAAATTAAAATTATTAAATAGTGACGTGTAAATACAAAATAACGTCACATACCTCCTCTGTTAACAAAAAAAAGTGTTTTGATAGTAAATTTGAAAAACAGAAATTAGTAAATATAACTGGCATAAGTCCCATGTTCTCCAACTCAACCGAATCCCGCAAGGAAAAACACCTACAATTTAAGGATAAGGAAAATGTTAGAGTTCAAATGACATAAGTCTATGTCGCTGATAACGACATATCCCTGTCATTTAAACAACTGGTGGCAGATCTGGAACAGTTACATAATAAAAAATAACAAAATTATCCACCATAAAAATATATAAAATTCTTAAACTAGCTGAAACAGAAAATTTTCATATTAAATAAAAATTCCAAATTTTGACATACTTGCTGTCAAGATTACTATTCATTTAAATGAACCCCTCTGTTCATAAAACAGACGTAATAACAATTATAATACAGTATTTACAGATCTAGTGGTGAACGTTTTCAGTCCACTCACGTTTGATTATTTAACCCCTTCAATGACACTCCCGAGAAGCGTTCATTATTTTTTTTTTATCGATGGAAAACTAAGGAAACCCCATCTTAGCTTTTCATCTTGTCTCCATATTGTGAGCTTGGATTAGCTTTCATTTGTGCTAATTCTCATTGTGAGCTAGAATCTGCGGAAGAGGCTCTCATGTTGAAACAGAATCACTCAGATACCATGTATCTTCAAGCGTGATACAGTTATCGTGAGTCCATCCTATAAACACCTTAACTCACGATAAAAAAAATTTCATCATAGGGAAAATTTAAAGTTCAGAATATTTTCCCAGTTAAAACAGCATCATAGTCATCATATCAAATTGTGAGCTTAGCTCAGTATCATACATGTAAGTCTTAATTGTAAGCCAAGAAATGTGAAAGCTAACATGTAAATTTGTCTATGAAAGATTTATGTGTCAGACATAGCAAATGTAAAATATCATTATTTTAATAATCATTATCAATAACTATAAACATCAGTTATCATGAGTACCTCCTATAAACACCTTACCCATGATAAGATAATTCATCGGGAAGATAAATGCATAAAATTTATCCACTTTGATCCCAGATGAAAAACATTTTTATATTAAACAAAAGAAATTTCATACCAGCATCATATTTCTCCATAACAAATAATAATATAATGCAATTTTAAAATTCATATTTCAAGAATGTGATAAGTCCAATATTGAATTTGCATTACACTATTTTGATCATAACAGAATTCAATCTTAACTAAAATGTTGTTATATATCATGGTATTAGAGATCAGGTTTGGTAATAGATTACCCAATATGTCATACATAAAAGCATCAGCTAGACAGAACATCAAAAATGTAATATCTAATGACTAAATTTAATAAAAATTTATAACGTCTAATAAATTGTAACTCCTTCTATTGCACAGCAAGTGTGTCTCCTCATGTATGTCATGTAACAGTGTCTCTTTGTTATGATTAAGGACACTAGTCCATGCAAAATTATATAAAAATAATCTACAAAATGACAAGAATTGAGAAAATTTGTAACATTCAATAATTTGTAATTTCTTCTATCGCACACCAAGTGTGTCACCTCATGTATCTCATGTGACAGTGTCTCTTTGTTATGATTAAGGACACTAGTCCATGCAAAATTATATAAAAAATAGTCTACAGAATGATAAGATTTGAGAAAATTTATAACGTTCAACAATTTGTAGTTTCTTCTATCGCACACCAAGTGTGTCACCTCATGTATTTCATGTGACAGACAATGATCAGTGTCTCTTCGTTTTGATTACATCAGACATCTAGTTGACCAAACTAAATCTCCAGATGCAGTCTACGATAACTGAGTTGGTCGACACAGTTATCTGGAAGAAGACCATGGCATTCCATGCACGTGATACCATAGATATAACTCTTATATGGTAGAAAAATGAGTGAATTATCAAATAAATTTCCTAATTTTGTAATAAAAAAAAAACAGAATATAATGGCATTTCAGTATTTTAAGTTATACCATGACACACAACAATCAATTTCATATCACAATATGAAATTGGTATTTATAAACAAGAACATTACATATACAGCAACCTACATGAAACAAAAAGGAGCTCTAGATATAAACTTTTATCAAATTGATATACTTAGGTTTTCATTCAGGATCATATTTACCATCAACACAATCTGTATGACATATACTAGACAATTTTCCTTGGAAAATATCAGTTTTATAGTCCAACATCTAAACAATATAGGATAACATTTTAATATAAAAAAGCAAGTACAATGTAGCTCTACAAATTTTGACATAAAAATAGAACTAACTCATCTGAATGAAAACAAAAGTATACGACATCTCAATATTGTGAAGAAATACTCCATCACAGCATTCCCCACAATATAATTAAATTTAAATTTGTCGAGGAACCCATCATATTAAACATATGCCATCAGAGTACCAATATGTTCCTCGAGAAATTTCTCATTATAAAAAAAAACAGTATATTTACAGTGTAAACATTTATCAATGCTTGATTAATTTGGTCATCTGACATATTATAATCCTGAGAATGATAATAGCAAAGCAGATATGGATGTCATGTATTGGCAATGAAAACATACAAATTATATGATACAGTTGTATCATACTGATGATACAGACATCAAAAAAAAATTTAATATTAATCTGGTTTTAAGAGATCCTTAATGTGAAAGTTCCCTACAGACTTATTTTGTTCATTCGCTAATGTATAAACTACAGGTGATATTTTTGCTATAATTTTGTTTCTAACAAAGCGTGGAGCTAATTTTGATGAAAAGAATTCAGCGCCTTTGGAGTTTATAAAATTTCTCCGGTAGACAAAGTCACCTACATTATAAGAGCGTTCGACCCTATTTTTGTTATACAAAGTGGCATTGCGTTTAAAAGCTGACATAAGATTCTTCTGAACTTCAAAAAAAACAATTCTTAATTCATCTAGCATTTCAGCATAATCATGGGGCTTTTCTATTTGCATATCATCTACTGAGATGGGTCCAGGTTGATACCTTTGATGCATCTCACCTGACAGAATTTGTTCACGACCGTGAAAAAGAAAATAAGGTGTATATCCTGTTGAGATATTTACAGTACCATTCATATAACGTAGCAGCATACTTTGATGAAATCATCAATTTATAATTTTCATAAAGCTACAAATTCAAAACTAAGTAACTACTTCAAAACTTTAAGCAAAGTATTAATCAATTAAAAATTACATTCCTAAGAAAGTTGATTTCAAAATCAAATTAATCAAATTTAAAAGCATAATGTTGGATTTGTTCGCCATTTGTTCAAATACACAAAATAGAAATCATCACAGTGCGCCCAATGCCAAACAGTTGAACACCCAAGGCTGAACAAGATTATTAAACAGAAATCTGTCCATCCAAAGCCTATCCAAAAATCCGACACCGCACTACACCGTAATATAATTTCATCCCCGTAATTGACTCGTCATCTATACGTTCCATTTTTAAAGAAATTTTATATTGTGGAAATGTCAAAAGAAAGTGCAGAAACGTACGAATGATTTTATAACATCAGCTTATTACTCATAATATAGGATGATTTGATACAACATGATTAATTATTCGTACCGAAAACAATAATCTTTGTAATGTGTATGACAATTACAAAAAAAAGAAGAGTTTCTTTATAAAATTAACATATTAGTACACGCTACATTATTTCCAATCAATATACAATCATATCTAACAATTACAAATATTTCATAACTCAGAACCAACTATTTAGTTGCAGCACGAGTAGTCATGCAACTACATAAGTTTTCCTCCCGCCGTATAGATGGCGTTAATTACACTTTTGACAAAAGAATATAATTAATTTTCATTTATTTTAACTTTAAAACAGTATTATATCCCCGACATTAATTTTAATGATTGTTAATCATTTCTAAAATAAACTACAATGATTATAGTCAGTAAAATGTCAAATAGATTATACAAAAAGTGTATTATTATACATAAAAGATTCTATCATTTGAACGATGAGTTCCATAACATTTCAGAATTATTGACATTACTTTCTATTGAATAACCAGCGTAACATGTTGTTGTAGGTCGATACTGTGTACCACACATTAGACAACATAAATATAATATGAAACATTAAACAATTTATTCATAATAGAAACAAGACTCATTTCCATATAAAAATGAAGTTATTATCATCAAGAAGCAACATTACATTTGGTAAATTCAAACTAAATCATTCTCAGAGATGACAATATTACATCATAAGTTTATGTCAGACCAAATTAATAAACACGGAATACCTTAAATAAGAAATAGACCAAAATCCATATAGAAATATCATCTCTCCGAGCCTTGATTTTTTGTGATTATACAGCAGATTCAAATTCAGCATTCCCAAAAAATATTTCATAGAGTTCACCAACACTTTCCATCTGTAAAAGTGAAAATATTTAATTGCATATTCATTACAATCATAAACAAAACTCCCTATAGCACACATTGATTTGAGATTCAATTTAAAAGAACATTTTCAGTTATTATTTTATACAACATAGATGAACTTTAACATTAAAATTGAGAAAAAAAAACACATGTTCCCCACAGAGAATAAAAACTCAAATTGCTTTAAAACACCATTTCCTTTTAATTATATTGATTCAACATGAATTAAGAGAACTTTTTATTATTATGGAAGAGTATTATAACAATAATATCATTATTTAAAAAGACATTGATTATTTTCACTTGTTACAAGAAAAAATATTAACTGCCATGCAACAATGTTGATTCTATGCAGGTATCAGACAGACTTCTTTTGGTAATTACCACAACAATCTCCTAATTAATTTCTACCCCACATATGATTTTTATAATTATTTTTTACAAGTTCAGATTTTATGACCGACCCAAGAAAAATGTATACTATGTTGTATGTTAGCAAAAAGGAAATTACAACGCTTATAAAGATTCATATTTTTTTATCTATAACATAGGTATTCAACATTAAAAATGCAAACCAAACATGAAATAACATTTAGCACAGTCCAACGACAAATTAAAATTATACAACCTGATGTTTTTTGAAGACAGTTTCAATTATAAAAATTTGATACCCTCATTATGTATGTTCAGTTAAAATGTGACATTTTAATTATGAAATCAGAAAAATAATTCTAATCAATTTATAGATTTCCAAAAAAAAATAGACATTAATAATAATTGATGACAACTCAAGTTTTGTACTGAAAAGAAAGTGAATTTTTATGTTATAGTCCTCACGACATTTAATTATTTATTAGTTTACAATACAACCTGATTGAGTAGATTTCTTGAATGGTATTTCTCGAATAAGACTGGTCATAATGGGCTCTTCCACACTTTTTAGAAATAGTTTGGTTGACTTCTGGTCATCTCCTGATTATAATCTCACAGCTCGGCTTTCATGACGATGGATTCTGCGCAGTCCTCAGATTAAGGATGGGTTTAAGGAAGGAAAGGAATCGCTACCACAAAGTACACGAACTAATTATCAATTTTACGTTCTCTACAAACACTAATCTGTCCCACACAAACATCTGACTTTAAAAAGAGTTATAGAATGGGCGCCAGTCTTACAATCAATAAAAATAAAAAATACAAATGGAATTTAAATCCTAATAGTCCGCGCTCTTCAATTTTTTTAAAAAATCCTGCCCCACTTTGGGCCGACAATTGCAAGGTATGGTGGTTTATGAGAAAAGAAAAAAGAGAAGCTAAAAGTATACTCACCATAAAACCTTACCACCAGCAGTCAGCGATATTGCAATGAGACTCGTATAAAATAATGCAAATATCTCAGTATCTCAGAGCGTGTTGTTTATTGATTAAGACAAAAAAAAGAATATATTTAAGTATCAAATAAGAATTTTCTGTTCAATACAACAGCAAGGAAAACATGAAAGCTGAGTCAGATATGATGTGGGTAAGATTGAGCGATGAAAGAAACGCATAAATACAAAAGAAATTACAATTTATTCATATCATGGTTGGCAAGGAGTGTTAAGTATGATACAGTTATCTACGTTACCTGAACTAAGCTAAATATTTGACATTTTAATAAAACAATTTAATTCTTAAATTACAAATTACAAGTTTTTAAATGTTTTTCTAGACCATGTGGTGTATTATAAAAAGAAATATCAGACATGACATAATTAAACAGATTCAACTAAATTTTCAAATGATATCAGTATTTCATATGTTTTTTTTTCTAATAACCAAGCAATGAAACAGTTTTATGAATTTCCATCTTCTTGAAGATGATCAGCAGGTACAGTTTTTGTGATGAGAACTACCATCGTAGTATTTACGTCGATTTGAAGTGCAATTTACAGGTGTTTTAGTCATTATCAAGTCATGATGTGCAAATATGAGCATGCCCCAACCATGATATTTAAAATTATTCATTTTCAGTCATCCATGGTGTACATAGTAAAGTACACCAATGTTGAAGAATGATGAAAAGACAGCATGAACAACAAGACAAAAAAAGTAAAGAAGAAAGCAAAGAAGCAAGGAAGCAAGGAACAAAGAAGCAAAGGACAAAGGAGGCGGTTATATTTCCTGCAAGAATTCAGCTAAATTAGCGAACGCGACTCATGCCAGATATTTTATATAGACGAGGATCGATGAAATTAGATAGAGAACTTACCCAGTCTCCTTTAAATTTAAATTTCCCGTCTTTGCTGGGTCTCACGCATTTTGACGCCATGTGACACATCGTGTCGGCTGTCAGCGTTGAAAAGAAAGGCATAGATATTTCGACCCGCCTAGCTAATCCGTTCACGGCTGTGTTCGCCTTACAACTTTTTTAGAAATATTGCCAATATTGCGAAGTGCGTTCGTTGAAGACATTTTTATAAACATTAAATTAAAATTATTAAATAGTGACGTGTAAATACAAAATAACGTCACAATATATATATATATATATATATATATATATATATATATATATATATATATATGTATGTATGTATGTATGTATGTATGTATGTATGTATGTATGTATGTATGTATGTATGTATGTATGTATGTATGTATGTATGTATGTATGTATGTATGTATGTATATATATATATATATATATATATATATATATATATATATATATATATATATATATATATATATATATATATATATATATATATATATATATATATATATATATATATATATATATATATATATATATATATATATATATATATATATATATATATATATATATATATATATATATATATATATATATATATATATATATATATATATATATATATATATATATATATATATATATATATATATATATATATATATATATATATATATATATATATATATATATATATATATATATATATATATATATATATATATATATATATATATATATATATATATATATATATATATATATATATATATATATATATATATATATATATATATATATATATATATATATATATATATATATATATATATATATATATATATATATATATATATATATATATATATATATATATATATTGCAAGGTATGGTGGTGTATGAGAAAACAAAAAGAGAAGCTAAAATTATACTCACCATAAAACCTTACCACCAGCAGTCAGCGATATTGCAATGAGACTCATTTAAAATAATGCAAATATCTCAGTATCTCAGGGCGTGTTGTTTATTGAGTAAGACAAAAAAAAGAATATATTTAAGTATCAAATAAGAATTTTCTGTTCAATGAAACAGTAATTAAAACATGAAAAGCTGAGTCAGATGTGATTGTAGGGAAGACCAAGTGATGAAAGAAACGCACAAATACAAAAGAAATTACAATTTATTCATATCATGGTTGGCAAGGAGTGTTAAATATGATACAGTTATCTACGTTACCTGAACTAAGCTAAATATTTGACATTTTAATAAAATAATTTAATTCTTAAATTACAATTTACAAGTTTTTAAATGTTTTTCTAGACCATGTGGTGTATAATAAAAAGAAATATCAGACATGACATAATTAAACAGATTCAACTAAATTTTCAAATGATCTCAGTATTTCATATGTTTTTTTTTTTAATAACCAAGCAATGAAACAGTTTTATGAATTTCCATCTTCTTGAAGATGATCAGCAGATACAATTTTTGTGATGAGAACTACCATCGTAGTATTTACGTCGATGTGAAGTGCAGTTTACAGGTGTTTTAGTCATTATCAAGTCATGATGTGCAAATATGAGCATGCCCCAACCATGATATTTAAAATTATTCATTTTCAGTCATCCATGGTGTACATAGTAAAGTACACCAATGTTGAAGAATGATGACAAGACAGCATGAACAAACCAGACAAAGAAAGTAAAGAAGAAAGCAAAGAAGCAAGGAAGCAAGGAACAAAAGACAAAGGTCAAAGAACAAAGACAAAGGAGGCGGTTATATTTCCTGCAAGAATTCAGTTAAATTAGCGAACGTGACTCATGCCAGATATTTTATATAGACGAGGATCGATGAAATTAGATAGAGAACTTACCCAGCCTCCTTTAAATTTAAATTTCCCGTCTTTGCTGGGTCTCACGCATTTTGACGCCATGTGACACATCGTGTCGGCTGTCAGCGTTGAAAAGAAAGGCATAGATATTTCGACCCGCCTAGCTAATCCGTTCACGGCTGTGTTCGCCTTACAACTTTTTTAGAAATATTGCCAATATTGCGAAGTGCGTTCGTTTGACATTTTTATAAACATTAAATTAAAATTATTAAGTAGTGACGTGTAAATACAAAATAACGTCACATACCTCCTCTGTTAACAAAAAAAAGAAAAAAAAAAGTGTTTTGATAGTAAATTTGAAAAACAGAAATTAGTGAATATAACTGGCATAAGTCCCATGTTCTCCAACTCAACCGAATCCCGCGAGGAAAAACACCTACAATTTAAGGATAAGGAAAATGTTAGAGTTCAAATGACATAAGTCTATGTCGCTGATAACGACATATCCCTGTCATTTAAACAACTGGTGGCAGATCTGGAACAGTAACATAATAAAAAATAACAAAATTATCCACCATAAAAATATATAAAATTCTTAAACTAGCTGAAACAGAAAATTTTCATATTAAATAAAAATTCCAAATTTTGACATACTTGCTGTCAAGATTACTATTCATTTAAATGAACCCCTCTGTTCATAAAACAGACGTAATAACAATTATAATACAGTATTTACAGATCTAGTGGTGAACGTTTTCAGTCCACTCACGTTTGATTATTTAACCCCTTCAATGACACTCCCGAGAAGCGTTCATTATTTTTTAATCAATGGAAAACTAAGGAAACCCCATCTTAGCTTTTCATCTTGTCTCCATATTGTGAGCTTGGATTAGCTATCATTTGTGCTAATTCTCATTGTGAGCTAGAATCTGCGGAAGAGGCTCTCATGTTGAAACAGTATCACTCAGATACCATGTATCTTCAAGCATGATACAGTTATCGTGAGTCCATCCTATAAACACCTTAACTCACGATAAAAAAATTTCATCATAGGGAAAATTTAAAGTTCAGAATATTTTCCCAGTTAAAACAGCATCATAGTCATCATATCAAATTGTGAGCTTAGCTCAGTATCATACATGTAAGTCTTAATTGTAAGCCAAGAAATGTGAAAGCTAACATGTAAATTTGTCTATGAAAGATTTATGTGTCAGACATAGCAAATGTAAAATATCATTATTTTAATAATCATTATCAATAACTATAAACATCAGTTATCATGAGTACCTCCTATAAACACCTTACCCATGATAAGAAAATTCATCGGGAAGATAAATGCATAAAATTTATCCACTTTGATCCCAGATGAAAAACATTTTTATATTAAACAAAAGAAATTTTATACCAGCATCTTATTTCTCCATAACAAATAATAATATAATGCAATTTCAAAATTAATATTTCAAGAATGTGATATAAGTCCAGTATCGAATTTGCATTACACTATTTTAATCATAACAGAATTCAATCTTATCTAAAATGTTGTTATATATCATGGTATTAGAGATCAGGTTTGGTAATAGATTACCCAATATGTCATACATAAAAGCATCAGCTAGACAGAACATCAAAAATGTAATATCTAATGACTCAATTTAATAAAAATTTATAACGTCTAATAAATTGTAACTCTTTCTATTGCACAGCAAGTGTGTCTCCTCATGTATGTCATGTAACAGTGTCTCTTCGTCATGATTAAGGACACTAGTACATGCAAAGTTATATAAAAAATAATCTACAAAATGACAAGAATTGAGTAAATTTGTAACATTCAATAATTTGTAATATCTTCTATCGCACAGCAAGTGTGTCACCTCATGTATGTCATGTGACAGTGTCTCTTTGTTATGATTAAGGACACTAGTCCATGCAAGGTTATAAAAAAATAGTTTACAGAATGATAAGATTTGAGAAAATTTATAACGTTCAATAATTTGTAATTTCTTTTATCGCACACCAAGTGTGTCAGCTCATGTATCTCATGTGACAGACAATGATCAGTGTCTCTTCGTTTTGATTACATCAGACATCTAGTTGACCAAACTAAATCTCCAGATGCAGTCTACGATAACTGAGTTGGTCGACACAGTTATCTGGAAGAAGACCATGGCATTACATGCACGTGATACCATAGATATAACTCTTATATGGTAGAAAAATGAGTGAATTATCAAATAAATTTCCTATTATTGTAATAAAAAAAAACAGAATATAGTAACATTTCAGCATTTTAAGTTATACCATGACATATAACAATCAATTTCATATTACAATATGAAACTGGTTCATAACAAGAACATTACATATTATACAGTAACCTACATGAAACAAAAAGGAGCTCTAGATATAAACTTTTATCAAATTGATATACTTAGGTTTTCATTCAGGATCATATTTACCATCAACACAATCTGTATGACATATACTAGACAATTTTCCTTGGAAAATATCAGTTTTATAGTCCAACATCTAAACAATATAGGATAACATTTTAATATAAAAAAGCAAGTACAATGTAGCTCTACAAATTTTGACATAAAAATAGAACTAACTCATCTGAATGAAAACAAAAGTATATGACATCTCAATATTGTGAAGAAATACTCCATCACAGCATTCCCCACAATATAATTAAATTTAAATTTGTCGAGGAACCCATCATATTAAACATATGCCATCAGAGTACCAATATGTTCCTCGAGAAATTTCACATTATAACAAAAAACAGTATATTTACAGTGTAAACATTTATCAATGTTTGATTAATTTGGTCATCTGACACATTATAATCCTGAGAATGATAATAGCATTAAGCAGATATGGATGTCATGTATTGGCAATGAAAACATACAAATTATATGATACCGTTGTATCATACTGATGATACAGACATCAAAAAAATTTAATATTAATCTGGTTTTAAGAGATCCTTAATGTGAAAGTTCCCTACAGACTTATTTTGTTCATTCGCTAATGTATAAACTACAGGTGATATTTTTGCTATAATTTTGTTTCTAACAAAGCGTGGAGCTAATTTTGATGAAAAGAATTCAGCACCTTTGGAGTTTATAAAATTTCTCCGGTAGACAAAGTCACCTACATTATAAGAGCGTTCGACCCTATTTTTGTTATACAAAGTGGCATTGCGTTTAAAAGCTGACATAAGATTCTTCTGAACTTCAAAAAAAATAATTCTTTATTCATCTAGCATTTCAGCATAATCATGGGGCTTTTCTATTTGCATATCATCCACTGAGATGGGTCCAGGTTGATACCTTTGATGCATCTCACCTGACAAAATTTGTTCACGACCATGAAAAAGAAAATAAGGTGTATATCCCGTTGAGATATTTACAGTACCTTTCATATAACGCAGCAGCATACTTTGATGAAATCATCAATTTATAATTTTCATAAAGCTATAAATTCAAAACTAAGTAACTACTTCAAAACTTTAAGCAAAGTATTAATCAATTAAAAATTACATTCCTAAGAAAGTTGATGTCCAAATCAAATTAATCAAATTTAAAAGCATAATGTTGGATTTGTTCGCCATTTGTTCAAATAAAAAAATAGAAATCATCACCGTGCGCCCAATGCCAAACAGTTGAACACCCAAGGCTGAACAAGATTATTAAACAGAAATCTGTCCATCCAAAGCCTATCCAAAAATCCGACACCGCACATTTCATCCTTGTAATTGATTCGTCATCTATACGTTCCATTTTTAAAGAAATTTTATATTGTGGAAATGTCAAAAGAAAGTACAGAAACGTACGAATGATTTTATAACATCAGCTTATTACTCACAATATAGGATGATTTGATACAACATGATTAATTATTCGTACCGAAAACAATAATCTTTGTAATATGTATGACAATTACAAAAAAAAGAAGAGTTTCTTTATAAAATTAACATATTAGTACACGCTACATTATTTCCAATCATATACAATCATATCTAACAATTACAATTATTTCATAACTCAGAACCAACTATTTAGTTGCAGCACGAGTAGTCATGCAACCACATAAGTTTTCCTCCCGCCGTATAGATGGCGTTAATTACACTTTTGACAAAAGAATATAATTAATTTTCATTTATTTTAACTTTAAAACAGTATTATATCCCCAACATTAATTTTAATGATTGTTAATCATTTCTAAAATAAACTATAATGATTATAGTCAGTAAAATGTCAAATAGATTATACAAAAGTGTATTGTTATACATAAAAGATTCAATCATTTGAACGATGAGTTCCATAACATTTCTGAATTATTAACATTAATTTCTGTTGAATAACCAGCGTAACATGTTGTTGTAGGTCGATACTGTGTACCACACATTAGACAACATAAATATAATATGAAACATTAAACAATTTATTCATAATAGAAACAAGACTCATTTCCATATAAAAATGAAGTTATTATCATCAAGAAGTAACATTACATTTGGTAAATTCAAACTAAATCATTCTCAGAGATGACAATATTACATCATATGTTTATGTCAGACCAAATTAACAAACATGGAATACCTTAAATAAGAAATAGACCAAAATCCATATAGAAATATCATCTCTCCGAGCCTTGATTTTTTGTGATTATACAGCAGATTCAAATTCAGCATTCCCAAAAAATATTTCATAGAGTTCACCAACACTTTCCATCTGTAAAAGTGAAAATATTTAATTGCATATTCATTACAATCATAAACAAAACTCCCTATAGCACACATTGATTTGAGATTCAATTTAAAAGAACATTTTCAGTTATTATTTTATACAACATAGCTGAACTTTTAACATCAAAAATTGAGAAAAAAACACATGTTCCCAACAGAGAATAAAGACTACAATTGTTTTAAAACACCATTTCCTTTTAATTATATTGATTCAACATGAATTAAGAAAACTTTTTATTACTAACCAAGAGTATTATAACAATAATCTCATTATTTAAAAAGACATTGATTATTTTCACTTGTTACTAGAAAAAATATTAACTGCCATGCAACAATGTTCACTGCCTGCAGGTATCAGACGGACTTCTTTTGGTAATTACCACAACAATCTCCTAATTAATTTCTACCCCACATATGATTTTTATAATTATTTTTTACAAGTTCAAATTTTATGACCGACCCAAGAAAAATGTATACTATGTTGTATATTAGCAAAAAGGAAATTACAACGCTTATAAAGATTCATATTTTATTATCTATAACATAGGTATTCAACATTAAAAATGCAAACCAAACATGAAATAACATTTAGCACAGTCCAACGACAAATTAAAATTATACAACCTGATGTTTTTGAAGATAGTTTCAATTATAAAAAATTTGATATCCTCATTATGCATGTTCAGTTAAAATGTGACATTTTAATTATGAAATCAGAAAAATAATTCTGATCAATTTATAGATTTCCAAAAAAAATAGACATTAATAATAATTGATGACAACTCAAGTTTTGTACTGAAAAGAATGTGAATTTTATGTTATAGTCCTCACGACATTTAATTATTTATTAGTTTACAATACAACCTGATTGAGTAGATTTCTTGAATGGTATTTCTCGAATAAGACTGGTCATAATGGGCTCTTCCACACTTTTTAGAAATAGTTTGGTTGACTTCTGGTCATCTCCTGAATATAATCTCACAGCTCGGCTTTCATGACGATGGATTCTGCGCAGTCCTCAGATTAAGGATGGGTTTAAGGAAGGAAAGGAATCGCTACCACAAAGTACACGAACTAATTATCAATTTTACGTTCTCTACAAACACTAATCTGTCCCACACAAACATCTGACTTTAAAAAGAGTTATAGAATGGGCGCCAGTCTTACAATCAATAAAAAAATAAAAAATACAAATGGAATTTAAATCCTAATAGTCCGCGCTCTTCAATTTTTTTAAAAAATCCTGCCCCACGTTGGGCGCCAATTGCAAGGTATGGTGGTGTATGAGAAAACAAAAAGAGAAGCTAAAATTATACTCACCATAAAACCTTACCACCAGCAGTCAGCGATATTGCAATGAGACTCATTTAAAATAATGCAAATATCTCAGTATCTCAGGGCGTGTTGTTTATTGAGTAAGACAAAAAAAAGAATATATTTAAGTATCAAATAAGAATTTTCTGTTCAATGAAACAGTAATTAAAACATGAAAAGCTGAGTCAGATGTGATTGTAGGGAAGACCAAGTGATGAAAGAAACGCACAAATACAAAAGAAATTACAATTTATTCATATCATGGTTGGCAAGGAGTGTTAAATATGATACAGTTATCTACGTTACCTGAACTAAGCTAAATATTTGACATTTTAATAAAATAATTTAATTCTTAAATTACAATTTACAAGTTTTTAAATGTTTTTCTAGACCATGTGGTGTATAATAAAAAGAAATATCAGACATGACATAATTAAACAGATTCAACTAAATTTTCAAATGATCTCAGTATTTCATATGTTTTTTTTATAATAATCAAGCAATGAAACAGTTTTATGAATTTCCATCTTCTTGAAGATGATCAGCAGATACAATTTTTGTGATGAGAACTACCATCGTAGTATTTACGTCGATGTGAAGTGCAGTTTACAGGTGTTTTAGTCATTATCAAGTCATGATGTGCAAATATGAGCATGCCCCAACCATGATATTTAAAATTATTCATTTTCAGTCATCCATGGTGTACATAGTAAAGTACACCAATGTTGAAGAATGATGACAAGACAGCATGAACAAACCAGACAAAGAAAGTAAAGAAGAAAGCAAAGAAGCAAGGAAGCAAGGAACAAAAGACAAAGGTCAAAGAACAAAGACAAAGGAGGCGGTTATATTTCCTGCAAGAATTCAGTTAAATTAGCGAACGTGACTCATGCCAGATATTTTATATAGACGAGGATCGATGAAATTAGATAGAGAACTTACCCAGCCTCCTTTAAATTTAAATTTCCCGTCTTTGCTGGGTCTCACGCATTTTGACGCCATGTGACACATCGTGTCGGCTGTCAGCGTTGAAAAGAAAGGCATAGATATTTCGACCCGCCTAGCTAATCCGTTCACGGCTGTGTTCGCCTTACAACTTTTTTAGAAATATTGCCAATATTGCGAAGTGCGTTCGTTTAAGACATTTTTATAAACATTAAATTAAAATTATTAAGTAGTGACGTGTAAATACAAAATAACGTCACAATATATATATATATATATATATATATATATAACCCTCCTCGCCGCAGCCAGAGACTACAGACGAAGCACCTGACTTCCTGAGGATGGCCGTCAACGTACGGCTGAAACGTCGAAGACAAGGTTTCACCAGAAACCAAACGAACACGACGCGGAGTACCCGAGAAACGGATACATCATATATATATGTATATATATATATATATATATATATATATATATATATATATATATATATATATATATATATATATATATATATATATATATATATATATATATATATATATATATATATATATATATATATATATATATATATATATATATATATATATATATATATATACGCCCTTAATAGGGCATTAACAAAAAAAATACAGGATAAATAGAACAATGTAGGCACAACAAAACAACAATAAGTGTAAATACATCGATTATATAGGTACATAATAAAAAAACGTAAGTAGTTAAAGGAAGAACAATATAAAACAACATAATACAACATAATAAAAGAAAATAGAGGTAAATGTTAAAAAAACTAGACATAAAAGAAAAAAAAAACAGTATTACATATTCAATTTAAACAACAAAAATAAACAAAGCAAAGTAAAAATCAAAAATTATAATATGCGTTAAGCATCCTTTTGAAACCATCTATAGTGTGTACATTAAATATATCAACAGCACTATATTGGTTTCCAAGGCGGTGCAATCTATGAATTGGTGAGTTAATAATAAAGTTATTTCGAGTATAAAATTAAGTATAAATGCTTGTACTATAGGTGAACAAAGTTGTTCGAGGCGAGACTCAATCTCGCGTTTTCTGGATTACTAATCCAGCGCACCAGTCGCTCTTCCATCTGATTTAGAATCGGTATTAATACATAGATCAGTCGATGAGGCCCTTATCAGCCAAAACGATTGTCCCGAAAGGTTGTACACTATGGTCCCGAGATAGAATATAGAGAACTCCGAATGCTACTTTTATTTTTTTATTATTTTTTTTCAGTAAAAGATTATCTAACTCACTCTTTAGATTTTGTTAAAAGCTTACTAATCAGGCTACTATACACTCACGACAAAAATAAATAAGATTGGAATTAAAAAATCTTACTTTTAAACTTATACTGAGATATGACCAACTAGTTCACCGAATTGTTTACGAACACCCTCATTTATTTTTTTCATATGGCCGCATTGGGTTCACGGATGTCAAAAAAAAAGATAAATACTTTTAGTTAATCTTTGGATAATGCCGTGTTGAGTCAATTTAAACACGATTGCGATGAAGAATAACAAGGAAAAACGTTTTATGAATTAAATTTTTCTGTCAATCTCAAATATGCGTCGGATCACTATGTGAAAGATCCGCCATTTTGAAATATTTTCTATGACGCGTTAGTCAAGCGTTAAACAACCTCTCGACCTGTCCTAACTTGACGTCTATAAATAAAGATGTAACTAAGACAGTCACGGTTTATAATTAATCTTTTGCGTTAATCACGCTCTATTACCAGGTACCACGTACATATGTCAATTTTTTTTCTCTTTCTCAAAAAGCTAAAATACTTGTACTGGAAAAAGGAGTAGGTACATATAGTTACGATTCATTTATTTAAAAATATAGACCTGGCATAAAAATCTCGCGTAACTTGGCTTGATACATTGTCGATATGTTAAGAGAAATAAATTTTCTTGAACAAATCGACGGTTGGATAAATCCATATGGTGAAAAAAATATTTCATAACACAAAAAAATATATGTAAAATTATGAGCCCAAGCAGATATACATTTTTATTACTATACCGCTTCTATACAAGTTAAAATTATGTAGGTCATAAAAAGTATCTGCTTAAGGAGTGTCAATATTCATTAATGCCTTTGTGTTAATAATATTTCAAAACGTAAACCAAATCCCCAGTATATCAATCTTCATTAGTAGGTTCATAGTATTTCACATGATAATGAAAACAAATTCTATTCTTACCATATACAAATTCACAAATTAAATAATGTTTTTGCTTGTTACGAATTTCAAGTATATCGTACCTTTCAACAAACACAAAAGCTGTTTATTTAAAATCTCCACTACTATGCATTGTTGGTGAATTATGATTTTGAAAAATTTAGCGTATTTTTATCGTTTTTAACATCTTTTTATTCAAGTGTCTCTCCGTACTAGAATTTACAATCGGTTTTTAACTTCACGGCCAATTAGCTCTGAAACTTTCAGAATTTGTGTATACCCGATGACTTTGCACGTTAAAAAATCAGGGAGGCTATTCCCATCAAATGGTGAAATAAAAACCTTCGCGATTACCCATATCAAGGATTTAATTTTCATATGGAGTTCATAATATCTTATAATGTACAATAGAACTCCATATGATAATTATGTCCACGACATGGGTTGTCAAAAGGGGTTTCAAATTCTAGGCCCCCCAGGATGATTCATTATGATATTTTGATAAAATTGATCTTTTTTGTTCTTAATACAAAATTAATAATAATGCTGTACATATTGCATAAAACCAGGAGTATTATTATTATGAATTTATTTTATTTTATTTTATTTTATTTTATTTTATTTTCATTTCATTTCATTTCATTTCATTTCATTTCATTTCATTTCATTTCATTTCATTTCATTTCATTTCATTTCATTTCATTTCATTTCATTTCATTTCATTTTATTTCATTTTATTTTATTTTATTTTATTTTATTTTATTTTATTTTATTTTATTTTATTTTATTTTATTTTATTTTATTTTATTTTATTTTATTTTATTTTATTTTATTTTATTTTATTTTATTTTATTTTATTTTATTTTATTTTATTTTATTTTATTTTATTTTATTTTATTTTATTTTATTTTATTTTATTTTATTTTATTTTATTTTATTTTATTTCATTTTATTTTATTTTATTTTATTTTATTTTATTTTAATTTATTTTATTTTATTTTATTTTATTTTATTTTATTTTATTTTATTTTATTTTATTTTATTTTATTTTATTTTATTTTATTTTATTTTATTTTATTTTATTTTATTTCATTTTATTTTATTTTACTTTATTTTATTTTATTTTATTTTATTTTATTTTACAATTTTATAATAACGAAATGCGAGCGAAATGAAATAGCGCGCGAACTTTATGGCTATATATGTTCCATATTCAATAATTAATTGCCTTGAATTCAACACAAGTTTTTAAGTGCATTAGCACAACAAACTAGTGCCTAATTCGAGGAAGTACTTACCCCCTTACCAACACGGAAAGGTAAATACGCGGACCGGCATCAGAAACGTCCGTCGGGGAATTGTTCCGTACGGATAGAGAAGCCTTCTCAGCAGTGATCTGGGAGACCTGATATGACACGATGAAGAATGTGATGTTATCTATGGACGATTTTTTAGTTTTTCTCAAAATATTCAAAATGGCCTCACGTTAAAGGAAATTAAATTTAAAAATATTGGCCGCAAGAGAATAGGAGGTTAAAATAATAATGAATATATTAACGCCATAACAACAAAGAGATGACACGCCCGACATGTCCTAGATGCAAATTCTACAGGACAGGACTACGTGGAGACAAATGGTGGAGGCCTTCATTCAGGAGTGGACGGAAATAGGCAGAAGAAGAATGACATGCATGCTTTCTGAAACAAAGTGTAGTCAATCAAAAAAAAATAAAACTTTAACTTAAGGGGGCATATAAATCTAAACACCCCAATATATATATATATATATATATAAATATATATATATATATATATATATATATATATATATATATATATATATATATATATATATATATATATATATATATATATATATATATATATATATATATATATATATATATATATATATATATATATATATATATATATATATATATATATATATATATATATATATATATATATATATATATATATATATATATATATATATATATATATATATATATATATATATATATATATATATATATATATATATATATCACATTGTCCCTGAAGATGGACAATGTGATTTGTTCGAAACGTCGGTTGACGAACGGTCTTAGTAAAGACCAAGTGACGCGGGTTATCCCCAAAGTTATTAATAATTCATCTTACACCCGTGAAAACCTTCATAATAACATATATATATATATATATATATATATATATATATATATATATATATATATATATATATATATATATATATATATATATATATATATATATATATATATATATATATATATATATATATATATATATATATATATATATATATATATATATATATATATATATATATATATATATATATATATATATATATATATATATATATATATATCCCGCAATACTTGTTGCGTCACCTATGTGAAATTCGTATAGGGTTGTTGCGTCCACCAACTTTTCGCGTCCGGTATACGGACGCAAGATAATTTTCACGCCAAAAACTACCATTCTGTTGCTTATACCATAGAGAATCAACTGGCAAAAATTTACATGGAAGCAAAAAAAATATCAAAATATCTTGAAATGAATATTATTAGTTCAACCATTGGCCGCACGGAGATTTATTCAGTGTATATTTTGAAGGTGTATATTTTTACTAAGCCACCGATCGTTTTGCATCCGCGGCAAAATATTACATGTTGACCTTGGCCGCACGGAGATTTGTTCGGAGTATATTTTGAAGGTGATTTATATATATGGCTCCGATCGTCTTGCGTCCGCGCTCAATACTCTTCAACCATGTCTCTGTGACCTTCGCGATAAAATGAATACAATTCAACGCATTTTAAATATTGCCTTGAAAAAGCGCGTACCTACTTACTTTTATTTTTACGACTTCATACAACTGTCGATATATGTATTGATACCTACTCTCTCTCGTGCGCGTACCTACTTACTTTCAGTTTTACAAAGTTCATACTAGGTATATGTTGATTTGATTATTGTTACTTTCTCATGCGCGTACCTACTTACTTTTATTTTTACATAGTTCATAAAACTATCAATTTGTTTATTGTTACTCTGATGCGCGTACCTACTTACTTACTATTGCAATGTTAATATTTTTTATAGAAAATTTCCATATATCTCAGAAACCATAAAAGCTAGAACACTGAAAATTGGAATCAACATAGACATATACAAAATCTAAAATGAGTTTTTTCAAAAAAATTCCAGGGTTTCTCAAACATTTTTTGTAAAGAAAAATATTTTTTTATGATAAATTTATGAGTTTAACTGCCTATGTTTCCATTTTTTTGAATATCGAAAAAAACCGAAAAACCCCAACTAGATAATTTAATTTTCCAACTGTCGATTCGTTTATGAGAATTCAATTCTCTGAATGAATCGTCCTTATTAAGCCAAGATGCGTGTACGAAAGAACATTTTTTATGGCGTAGTGGACTTTTTGCATGCTAATAACATCAACTAGAGGCCTCGCAGCATATATGTTCCATTACATGGATTATCTCAGAATACGGAGTAGAACATTTTATGTGAGTTTTGTGTGTCTGTGTGTCCGTCCCCTCTTATAACTTTTGATCCGCTCAATTTACAGAGCCCAAAATTTCAGAATATATAAAAAGTTATAGGCCTACAAAACTTTTATACTTAGAATTTTGAATTTTTGTTTCAGTCAGGGGTTATAAACTTTTGAAATTTTGGTATATTTTTCCATATATCTCAGAAACCATAAAAGCTAGAACGCTGAAAATTGGTATAAATATAGACAAACACAAAATATCAAATGAGTATTAAAAAAAAAATCCAGGGTTTCTCAAACATTTTTTAATAAGAAAAATATTTTTTTATGAAAAATTTATGAGTTTAACTGCCTATATTTCCAAATTTTTTTAAAAACATTGAACAAACCGAAACACCCTAACTAGATAATTTTATTTTCTATAAAAAATATAACCATTGTATTAGCACATCTCAAATTCTTTTTAACAATTTTTATAAAAATTGAATTTAGTGACGACATTCCTTCATACAATTTGTATGGCAGTCGCCTACACACAATATCTAAGAAGACTTAATTGTTTGATACTAATCTCCAAACATACATACATACCATCATGCTGTTTTCATATTCTGGGTAGGATCAAAGGACTGACATCCATACTATCCTATCTTGACATACATACATAATTTAACTGTCACAATCCTTTTCCCATCCTTTTTTTTCTCTTCCCTTCCTTTCCCGTCACAGGCAAACATACATCTTAGTTATATTTAAATTAATGATGTTTAAAATGTTTCATATTTAATATCTGTGGACATATGTAATTGGTCTGTTTATTTTTATTTTATAGTGTATTATACTATTTTAGTATTTTAAGACTGTATTTGTCCCTAAATAAATAAATAAATAAATAAATACCTAGGTAATGTGTTGTATAGAAAACCAAATATCTTTAAATATTAAACAATTTATATTTATGGGTTTATAGTTTGATACTTATTCTTCAACTATACATACTATCGCTATCGACAGTTGGATCTCATGTGTTACATGCAACTAATTTTAAAAATCTGTTGGTTAAAAAATCATCTTATTTTATAATAGACGAGTTTTCAATCGAATGTTGATATTCATTTTCGTTCAGTGTTTGAGTTCCTAAGTTGTTCAAGGTTTCAATCGAATGTTCATAATATAAAATAGTCGAGGTTTCAATCGTATGTTAATATTGGTTTTCGTTCAGTGTTTTATTTTCTAAATATGTATATCTGTTGATTAAAAAATTAACTTAACATATTGATATTAATTATCTTTCAGTGTTACAGTTATTTAATAAATAAATTGTCGTCTATCATTATTTAGAATATGATATTGAATAGTACACAACATTCATTTCGAAATGATTGTTGAATACCTACTATTATTGTTTAATTATTATATTTTTAGTACCTTATGTAAATAAATAAAAAATTAACAAACTCATTCATTTTATTGTTAATCATTGGTATCATACTGTACACTTTCATGGATCGATCCTCACTGCGTTCCACACAATGTGGGGTAACCATCGGCAGGTGAACGGGTGTGCATTATCCTATAAAAAAGCATGCCATGCGCATTTTTGTCGACACACCGGCATCTTTATTAATATATATTTTTTTTTAAATATAAAAAATGAATATGTCCTTGTTAAACAAGTACATATACATCTTCCTACGTTCCCTAAAAAAATCAAATAAATGCATGTGCTATAGGTAAACGAAATCGGTCGAGACAGGATTCGAACTCGCGACCACTGGATAACCAGCCCAGCGCGCTAGCCGCTCTGCCATCGACCCATCCATCCATTAAATTAATATAAATGATATGAGAATATTTTAAAGCTTGGTGACTGTTTATTTTCGATGTCACTAAATGTTTATTAAGGGTCATTTCATTTACTCCGTATATTATTTAAATCATTGGTTTTCAGTGAATTTTTGAGGAGTGAGTATAATTACTTTACCTTTTTTCAAACCATAGATTGGCCGCGTCCCGGCTTAAATAGAAATTCGTTAGTGGTAAACATAATTTCTACATTTCCGTAAAAGGGATTTAGGCTTGTATTATAGACTTCCCGTTTGTCACGCAGATCAGATAACACATTGATTAGCGATCGTATTACTTAACTCTTGTTACACATTCTCTTTCGAACTCACCACAGTATCGTGTATTTGCGAAGAAAATAAATAATAATGATACTTTCGAATATTTGTATTATTGCATATGCGCAAACATTGGATTTTTTTCTGTCGGGAGTCAATGATATTTAAGCCCTGTAGGTGCCTTGATTTCCCGGTTCTCCTACAATAAATATTCCAACTTCGTCTCTATTGAGATAATTAAAAATCTGTTAATGATACTTTCAACAAAATTTAAAAATATTACAAACCCGGCAGATGTTGTACTAACTGTGTATAATGGTTGATGTTTATGTAATCCAACTGTCGATTTGTTTAAGAAAATTTATTTATCTAAACATATCGACAGTACTAAGCCAAGATGCGCGTATTAGGAACATTTTGTATACCTACCATAGTGGACTTATTGCATGCAAAAAACACAAACTTAGAGGCTTCGCAGCAAATATCATATTCCGTCACGTGGGGATATATTGCACCAGAATACTACATTTTTTTTTAATATGTTTTGTACAAATCAGATTTTACCTTTTTTTGAAGTTTTCACTATTACAATCTAATAACAAGTGTACCTGTAACATGTCTGACAAGTTTTAAAATTTTTATGTCAACCCCTTATTTTTTTTTTAATTTTTTTAGTTTGGTGCAATGTATCCCAGGGTTCAGTACAACTTTGCACCATGATATTATTTCTATGCTTCTGGTACTATAATTCAAAATGGTGCAAAGTAAAGAGTATCATACAAGTTTCTTTGCACCATATAAGGGGTTTGGGCTCACAGTTCGTGTAATGGTGATTATAAGTTTGAATAATTATAATAAAAATAAGACACGTGATAAAATAATCATAGTAAATTTATTTAAAAATCACACGAATATGTTATTTTCAGCTAAAGGCTTGAAATTATAAGAAATTATAATGAATTATATAAAATAAAGGGAAAAAACCAATAAAAATTACAAATTAAAAAGAAATTAGGTCCAAATATGGTCGAGTTCCGGGATAGTAAAGAAACCTCTTTTGGAATGCTGTATTGGTTCTTTTATGGAACCGATTACATCCTTCCAAGAATATTGAAGGATGTCATCCTTTATCGGCCACTTCCACGATTTGAAACTCCTCTGCATAGATTTAATTACAACACCGTATTTATTTATTTTCAAAATCTGTCCTGGAAATTTTTCTCCTTCATAATGGAAGACGACATATTCTCCCACCTTCTTTTTTACTAATCTTAATGAATGTTTTTCACCTAGACGTTCTTTTTGTTCTTCTTCCTCAAAACTTCCGTGTGAAGTTGAATCAGATAATACTGGAGATGTTGGAGGTTTTGACGTGGAAGGTGGAATAATTGATGTAGTTGGTTCATGTATCGATTGTGTCTCAGGTATTACAACATCCATTTGGACATTTGGATCGTGAGCAATGCTCTTACCTGGTTCTGTTGGTATCTTCTTCCTGCGTTTTACCACAGAATTCTTTGGATTGAATCTTTTTTCTTCCAAAAACTGTTGGAAACTTTGACGCACCTCATCATCACACCCTTTCGAAGGCAACCGATCAAGCAATTGGTTCATGTTGAACGGAGTGATACCACATTTTTCAAAACCTGATTTCAAGTTTTTCTCTGCAGTCTCACTTAATCTGTCATAAAGATTTTTGAGAAGTGCAGGAAAATCTTGCTTTTGAACACTGGTGGCACTTGCTTGTTTCTCTTTATAATCAGTTAATATTTGCCTCCAGTATTCTTTCAGTGGGCGGAAGAATGCCACGTCTAGCGGTTGGGTAATATGGGTGCTATTTGGAGGCAAACATACAAATGAAATATCATGATCACGACACAGTTTTAATACATTATTGCTTATATGTGAGGATAGGTTGTCTCCGATTACTACTTTTTTTCCATCGAGTTTTTTAATGGTCTGTAGAAAATGCCGTTCAAACCAGTCTTCATAAGTTGCTCCGTCAAACCATCCACTTGCAGTATTAGCATATTTCGTTCCAGGAGGTCCACCAGCTGTCCATGTGTCCCACATTTTCCCTGATTTGTACACTACATAGGGGGCTAAGAGTTGACCTGCGGCACTCCCACAAAACATTATCGAAGTAGATGATTTCGACGTGTTCAATATGCGTTCTACGTACTTTGCGCCTCTTTTTGTTATTACCTTCTTCATGCCAGGATTATCAGATAAGTTCGTCTCATCATAATTCCAGATGTGACTGGGAGGAACATCTTTTATTACCTCTTCTAAATTTTGCATATAATCTTCCAGAACTTCTTTGCTTATAGCCGCTCTGCATTTTTTTATGTTAGATGCAAAGCGGACAGTCAGGGATTTATGTCTTTGAAGAAAGGATCTAATCCATTCAGAGCCTGGAACGTTGGTCTTAAATATTGGAACTGTTCTGCCTATTCGATCTAAATAAGCTTTTATAATATAGCGAAGATCAAGAGCACTCACTGGGAAACCATACTCACTCATGTCTACTATGCAATTTACGAAGGATTGCTCTTCGCTGTTGTTGAATATTGGAGGTTTACCTATAGACTTTGTGTGCTGACCTTTAAGCTTGTAATTGATTGTTCTTCTGGGAATTTTAAAAATTTCTTCAGCTTTTCTTTGGGTGATTGTACCATTACGAATGGCCTCCAAACACTGCTCTAGTCTCTCCGGCGTGTAATCGCTGTATCGCCTGGCACCAGGCAGCCTTTTGTGTATTCGTGGCATTTCTACAAATCAGAAACCATAATTAATTAATTAGATACACTATATGTATAGATATTTGACAAAAATGTCAAGCTGTTTTAGCATTTATAAGACCTTCAATCAAATTAATTAGCCGTAGGCCTTTGTGGATACTTTGCACCAGGTGCAATTTAACCCCAAATGTGGTTGATACAGACCAATTCTCACAAAAACATTATTTTTTCGCAAACTTGACAACATAACCTAAAAATACTGCACTTGAGTAAAGCAGGACTTACTTACATATGAGTTAGAGACCACTAACCTGTTATAACTTGTTTCGGTGGACTGATGACACTGGATTTTTCGAACACAATTTTCAGACAGAAATAGTTAAAACACGTTCAAATAGGTAAAATATGCTTAGCAATGACAGCCGGTTATTACTTCTATGAACAAAAAAATAGCCAACAGTGCCATCTATCAGAAATGGTAGAAATTAGAATGATAACCATCAAGTGTTAGAGAAAATTATTTCTATAATATCTTTACAGATAGTGGTGCAAAGTATTACCCATGGTGCAATTTATCCCCACGTGACGGTTCTATATAATGTCGTCCATCAAACCATCATGCTGTTTTCATATTCTGGTTAGAAAAAAGGACTGACCTCCATACTGTCCTATCTTGACATACATACCTACATCTGTTGTATAGAAAACAAAATATCTTAAAATATTCAATAATTTGGATTTATGGGTTTATAGTTTGGTACTTATTCTTCAACTAACATACTATCGTTATCGATAGTTGGATCTCATGTATTACATGCAACTAGTTTCTTATTGTTTTTTTGCGTTTATCTTAATTACATATTTCAACTGTCGATTTGTTTAAGAGACCTTTGTTCTCTTAACATATCGACAATGTTTCAAGCCAGGATACGCGAGAATTGTATGCAGGGTCTACTTTTTTCACGGCTTTTCCAAGTCATAAAACACCAACATAGTGGCTTCACAGCATATATGTTCCATACACGGATTTACTCAGAATTCGGAGTAAAATATTTCGTGTGAGTTTTGTGTGCGTATGCGTGTGCTTGTGCGTGCGTGCGTGCGTGCGTGCATGCGTGCGTGCGTGCGTGCGTGCATGCGTGCGTGCGTGCGTGCGTGCATGTGTGTGTGTGTGTGAGGGTGTGTGTGTGTGTGTCCGTCTCCCCTTATAACTTTTGATCTGCTCAATTTACAGAGCCCAAAACTTCAGAATACATAAATAGTTATAGGCCTACAAAACTTTTATACTCAGAATTTTGAATTTTTGTTTCAGTCAGGGGTTATCAACTTTTGAATTTTTACTTTATTTTTCCATATATCTCAGAAACCATAAAAGCTTGAACGCTGAAAATTGGTACGAACATAGACAAATACAAAATCTCAAACGAGTTTTTTCAAAAAAATTCCAGAGTTTCTCAAACATTTTTTATTAAGAAAAACATTTTTTTAAATTTATGTGTTTAACTGCCTATATTTCCTTAGTTTTAATAATATCGAAAAAAACCGAAACAATCCAAATAGATAAAATTAATTTTCTATAAAACATAGTAACATTGTAGTAGTACATCTCAAATTTACATAAATTGAATTTAGTGACGACATTGCTTCATACGATTTCTATGGCAGTCGCCTATACACAATATTATAATATATTATGTAGGTATCTACATTCATGTTTATAAATTTATTTAAAATTATTTCTCACGTAACTCTTGCTTATCGGGGCTGGAAACACTAGGTAAATAAATTAGATGAAATTGTCGAATAGCAATGAAATGGCCACATGCACAGGGTGCAAGGAAGTATTTATTATTATTTTTAAATTTTATATATATTTTTTCAATGGCGAGCCTTTGAATTTTGTTTTATTTTATAATTTATTTTGAAAGAAATAATGTTTGGGTACATATTAAATTTATATGATGTACCTAGTACGTAAGTACTTCATCTAATAAATAGTGACATTAAACAAAGTAGGTACCTATGTATTGTGTTTTATATAATATTTAAATAATGAATTTCCCCAACATTTTTTAACACAAAATTATCTTTTGACTAAATATATCACAACAAAAAAATCAAATAAAAACTTTTGTTATTTGTATAATATACGAGTACTTCAAAATATATAAAAGATTCATAAAATCCTAGATGTTATACTCCCGGTTGATATCTATATGAAAATTTAAAAAAAAGTTCAACGCTCTTAAATTTGTGCATGCCTTTCGATTACACGATTGTATAAAACTCTACGATAGAGGAGATCAAATGTTTGTTGGTGTAACATCGTTGAAAAAATATTGAGATGGTCTTATGTTATAATAATGTAGTTTTCTTCAAAACTGCGTATAAAAACACCGTCGGACTCAACAGTAAGCTGTCAATAAATTGAACAATAATTCACAATATGTTTCTAAACATCGTAGGTATTTAAAAAAACATAGTTGTTAAATTGATAATATCAGTCCATCGACATTGAAATAAACATCCCTATAATATAGAACGAGCAATTTAATTGATATATTTTTTTTAATATCCTTATTGATATTACAAAAGATGTTTTTAATTTTACTCTGACACTAATGAACATTCGGACAAACTTCACCATCACACCACAGATGTTTGTCATAACATTGTACGTAAGTTAATGTAAAATAATCCTTACAAATAATAAGTAAAATGTTGTTAGTACGCATGTTGATGTTAACTCATTATGGACAGTATTTATGTCTTCAATACGCATGTCTGGAGCAAAGCACGGACCGGGACAGTGTTCTGTCCTTTTCTAACACATACCAATGAAGCGCTATCTGTGTCGCTCACAATCACGGATCGGCAAAATTTCGTATTACTATGAGATAATATGTAGAAAAATTACGTTCATATAAATTATGCACACAATCCTATAATATACGAATTTTGGCGCTATATACAAACACGCATCTACTAACAAAGTTACTAGGTACCATTATAACGTATTTTGGCAAGTGTTTTGAATAAGTTTTTTGGATATAATATATATTTATTAATTTTAGAAGGCAGTGTAGTGCACTTATGTACACACTAAGAAATCGCCTGTGTACAGAAGGCGTAGTAATAAAGCTAGAACAAATGGACGTGAAAACTATATAAAATATACGAAATATATAAAATATCGAAAAATATACACATGGACGCAAGTATGATGTCAATTATGCATAGGAAAGTTTTTAATATACACCGGAAGTAGTAATAAAGATAGAAAAATGGACGTGAAAACTATATGAAGAAATATATAAAATATACAAAAAATATACACCGGACGCAGTAATAAAGATAAAAAAATGGACGTTAAAACTATAGGAAGATATTTGTAAAATATACAAAAAATATACACATGGACGCAAGTATGAAAATGACGTGTCAAACGTACCAAAATAGGATAAAACTGAATATTTATATTTTTCAATTTACAAGAAAAACCTTATGGCTACAATGATTGTGAGCAACAAATAGCTCTAAATTCACTGACATAAACCTAAAATAATAAGTAGAAGTGGTGGACGCCGATCTGTCGGATATTTGGCGGACGCAAAAAATGTAGTGGGATCTATATATATATATATATATATATATATATATATATATATATATATATATATATATATATATATATATATATATATATATATATATATATGTTATATTTGATGTTTTCACGGGTGAAATATGTTATAATATTTTTATCTCGGTTTTCCCGTGTCAGTAGGTCTTGACTAAGACCATTTGTCTTCCGACGTTTCGCCTGAATATCACCAGGCATTTTCAAGGACTTAACGAAAAGCACGCGCGCGACACACGTCTACTCACACTGAAAGCTCACCGTCAAGTGACTCGTAGCGTACAAGATGGCCGCTTATGTCAAATATTGTTAGCGCGACGTGATTGGCTCCTTGTGACACGCCCACCTGCTGTCGTGTTCGTTGGTAATAATATTTTATCATTATTTTTGTGTTGTGATTTATTGTTAATTTTAGTTGTGACATTAATATTATTATTGTTGTGTTTTGGGGTTATTTTCGCTATGGTATTATTAATATTATTATTGTATTGTTTGTCATATAAAATGTTCTTCCAGGTACTAGGCAAACGAACTCCGTCGTCCCGATTGTTCATTATATCCCTTCTCTTATATATTTCTATAGCTTCCCTGTAAATTCTGAGAGGTTCACTGTTTAAACTTGCTATTATTTTTGAATGGTCAAAATCTATTGTATGTCCTTCTGTGAGCGAGTGTTGTACAAGTGAGGATGTAAGTTTTTTGTTTCTCATGTCGACTCTGTGCTCCGCTATTCGTGCTTCAACTTTTCGATTGGTTCTTCCTACATAAGTCTTATTGCACGATCCGCACGGTATTTCATATACTCCATGAGCTTCAAGTGGAATGATGTCTTTCGGGTTTCTTAGAAAGGTTGATATTTTATTTGTTGTGCTGAAAACGGTACGTATGTTATTTTTGTTTAATAGACGGCTGATTTTATCGGTGACGCCTTTGATATATGGTAGTCGGGCTGTTGATAATGGTGTTTCATTGGATTTTTCTTTCACTGTTTTTGGACTCTTTAATGCTTTGTTTATTACTACTGACACGGGAAAACCGAGATAAAAATATTATAACATATATATATATATATATATATATATATATATATATATATATATATATATATATATATATATATATATATATATATATATATATATATATATATATATATATATATATATATATATATATATATATATATATATATATATATATATATATATATATATATATATATATATATATATATATATATATATATATATATATATATATATATATATATATATATATATATATATATATATATATATATATATATATATATATATATATATATATATATATATATATATATATATATATATATATATATATATATATATATATATATATATATATATATATATATATAACTGTGTGTCGTAGAGAAATAAATCTTTTAGGTATATGCTTAAAGAGTGCATAAAATCAGAGTGAATGACCGATAAAGTTTTTTCATTTCAAGTCAGTTTTGTTCTTAAAATGCAAATAATCAACAAATTTTGGGTTTCCGATAATTTAAATTGTGTATAAACCTTTTTTAAAGCACGCGATAGTTATCCTTACTAACACGTAACTTCATTGTGAATTAGGCGGTTTTAATACATCATGTTTTCGGTCACTAGATTTAACTATATATGTATGTAGTTTGATGTAAAAGTAATATATTCTAATGTAAATTATAAAAATAAATGAAACGGCAGAATAAAGCATACAAATAAATATCGTATGGCAAGGCTTTATTATTCATACGGGCAATATATTAACAAAGGAGAAGATAATCGATAGTTACTATTTGAAATAGACGAACCATGATGTTTGATTTCAATAATGTAATATGTTTGATTCATCTGAAAATTCGCATTCAGTGTTCTGTAATCAATTGTGAAAAGGTGTACTAACGATTTGTATACTATATAAATATAAAAGTTTCGATATTTGTACATTGATTCCTTCTTTTTTTCACTACAACCACCAACCGCTACGCTTTTTGAATATTATTTTATTGATCTCTCCTACGTGATTATATTACAGAACTATAAATTTTCATGCGAATTATAAAAATAATAATACACCCATATATTATCATATATGTTTATTATTTTATTTATTTACCTTTTATCACACCATATTTATAATGATTAAAATAAGTAGATTACTGCTGCCCAACTAGGAAATCCTGTTCTAGTGTTAGCAGTTTCCAATTTTCATTGACAATTATATGTAATTATGAACCAGGTGATTGTTCCCGTTGCACACTAAATAGATTGCACTCACTTTCTGCAATCACAATCATTACCTCAACAAACATATGGACTCATACAAAATAGATCTACCAGGTCCTAATGTCCGCCATAGTACCTGTCAAAAATCTAATCTCTGACGTGAATTGAATACAGTAATTCTTTAAAAATAGTAATATACGAATTGGCTTAAATAGTTATAGGCCAAAAAAGTATAACGTATATTTGAAAAACGCCAAACCATTGATATAACAGTGATACACTAAATTTCAATACGTCTAAATATTAGAACGACAAAATATTGATATATGACGGAACAGTGATAGACCAAAATTGTAATACGCAAAAATATTAATACGTCTTAATTTTAGAATCCAAAATGTTTATACTGTGGACATTTTTTGGCTTATATTAATTTGCAGTTTATTGTTTATTTGTTTATAAAAGTAAAAAATACGCATAAAAATATATTTATAAATTGTCTATTTTTATTCCTTAAAATATGATAGCCAAGATAATTTTTTTTTTTGTTAAATTTTTCCTTCTTTTTTTTTTGTTTTATCTTTTTAGTTCAACTTTAGTTTCCTTACATACTTATATGTGTGTATCATTTGTACCTATGTAAATGTATACATATGTATATATTTTTTATTATTTATTTATTTAAAAATTCAACACAGACAGCGTTTGCTGGTATGAGTGTTGACATACATTTTCGTTTATATGGACATTTTGTTACTAGATTATTACATGTTATAATGTGGTGAACAATAGCATTAAATTGAAAATTCAACCATAGTAGGCCCAATTCAGATTCGACTAAAAATTTTATACGGAAATTTAGTATATGAGAAATGTCAAAAAGTTGACCAAATTTATAATTTATAATTTATATATTTTTTTTTTTTTTTTTGATTAACAATTACACATAACACATTAACACTATAGTGTCCCCCGTTAGGTAGGCGAGTACCTACCCGTGTTGGGGGTCTATTAAATTGGTATTCAGATTCTCTAATTTTATCTCATGACGTCACACCGCGCGGATAAAATCCTTTTATCCACGGTTTCCCGTTGATTTGGACGTTTTCGCATTCGTATTCTGGTTCGCATCTTAGACGTTCGATCTTTTAAAATATGACTTAAATTTATGCGGGTCGTTTGACATCCGTCTACAATTTTGTACGCTGGATAAGGGCTCCATTATTTGTTTGTTTTTACTTTATTCAATTATTATTAACAATTATTTGGTGAAATCATCAAAAGTGGAGTATTTTTTTTACTCACGTCTAAAGAAAAATAAACGTGATAACCTATTAACTGTACAAATTTATGACAAACAATAATTGACATATCTAACTTACCTTCATAAATTTACTATCTTTCCATTTCTCATTACACTATTCGTTGATACGAAGTTAATCATCAACTCCATCTGCTTCTTTGTACTACTAATTTTGGATTTATCCTTAGGTATCCATAGCAAATAGCGCCGTACAAATTAGAAATGTTTCGGTTTTGGAGGTAAACGTTATTTTAACCATAGAATACACTAACTAGTTTTGACAATAAAATCTCTTTTCTATGGGTTTGACGTTTGTAGGCTGTTGAATGTTGCTAGAGAAATATATTTTCGAATGTCTTGAATATATTATTTTTTGTGTCGCGGCAACACCGAAAATGTTTTTATTCACGGTGACTTAAATTTTTCGGGCGAATTCATTTTAGTCGGCCATTATTTAAGACGAAATCAGAATACGGGTTTAAGACGCTTGCGACTAAAATTTTATTCGGGACGTATAAAAACTAATTTTAGTCGGCAAATCTGAATCGGACCTAGTGGAGCCCAAAACAGTTAGCCGGGAATACAGGAAAATCTATTTGTAAGCACTATCATGCAGTATGTGTTGTTTTAACTTTTTTTTGAAAAAATGGAGTTTTTGGCAGTGCTTAATGTCATCTGGTAGTTGATTGTACAAATGAATGCTGGTGGATAATAGTCCTTTGTTTAGTCTGTCTGTTCTATTGCTTATGTTTCTTAGGTTGTTTCTTTGTCTAGTGTCGTAGTTATGTACGTCACTAACAGTTTCCAGGAGTGTGTTGTGTTTGTTTAAGTAAGTCATGTTTGATTTTATAAATGTACATTATTTTTTCATAGTTTATAATCTGTTGTATTGTGGGTTCTGATACTATTTCATATACAGTTTGTTTAGTCTGTCTGTTCTATTGCTAATGTTTCTTTGTCTAGTGTCGTAGTTATGTATGTCACTAACAGTTTCCAGGAGTGTGTTGTGTTTGTTTAAGTAAGTCATGTTTGATTTTATAAATGTACATTATTTTTTCATAGTTTATAATCTGTTGTATTGTGGGTTCTGATACTATTTCATATACAGTTTGTTTAGTCTGTCTGTTCTATTGCTAATGTTTCTTTGTCTAGTGTCGTAGTTATGTATGTCACTAACAGTTTCCAGGAGTGTGTTGTGTTTGTTTAAGTAAGTCATGTTTGATTTTATAAATGTACATTATTTTTTCATAGTTTATAATCTGTTGTATTGTGGGTTCTGATACTATTTCATATACAGTTTGTTTAGTCTGTCTGTTCTATTGCTAATGTTTCTTTGTCTAGTGTCGTAGTTATGTATGTCACTAACAGTTTCCAGGAGTGTGTTGTGTTTGTTTAAGTAAGTCATGTTTGATTTTATAAATGTACATTATTTTTTCATAGTTTATAATCTGTTGTATTGTGGGTTCTGATACTATTTCATATACAGTTTGTTTAGTCTGTCTGTTCTATTGCTAATGTTTCTTTGTCTAGTGTCGTAGTTATGTATGTCACTAACAGTTTCCAGGAGTGTGTTGTGTTTGTTTAAGTAAGTCATGTTTGATTTTATAAATGTACATTATTTTTTCATAGTTTATAATCTGTTGTATTGTGGGTTCTGATACTATTTCATATACAGTTTGTGTAGTTGTGTTTATGTTTATTTTAAACTTTCGTTTTAATTGTGCAGTGTAATGTCTTTATTTTGTTATATGTAATTTGAATGCTCAGACACGTTGATTGTACCTACCTAACTATGTACAATAGCCATGCGGGAGATACCTGTTATTGAAGCACAGGAGATTCTACGTTTTTGTTTCATGATTTCTTTGTTTGTGTTGTTCAGTGTTCCGTTGGTCTCTTTATATTAAATAAATAAATAAATATTACTATGCGGGCAAAGTCGGGTACAGTATCTTGTTATGAATTTTGAATAACGTAAATAATAGCGACATACGTCCCAATTTCTCACGCGCACTATTTAAAGCTCTATCGTACAATATTTATTTTAACGTTCAAGCTGTCTCCGCCCGGCACGCTGGATTAACGAAATATATTTGTCTCTTCTTGCAAAATATTTTATTAACATATTTAAGTAAGATGAGTCGGTGGCACGTTGGATAAGTAATCCAGTGGACGAGGGTTCAAATCCTGCCTCGACCGAGTTCGTGCACAGTTTCGTACAATCATTTTGCTTTGTTTGAATTTAATTAACTTATAATAGGTACATAGAAAAAAAAACATAGAAAAACAAGTACAATAAAAAAAAAATATTTCCCTTTACCAGACTGTAACGCTACGTCCTACGTAGGCGATTCAAAGCGAACGCGATGCGGTGCGGATACAAGCGAATTCAATGCGATGCGGTGCGACGCGGCGGTTCTGTCCTACGTGTGCGCGAATCTTTCCCTCTGCCGCCAGCTACTGTCATGGATGTACGTATATAAAATACTCAAGAAGTATGTACGGCAGAGAAGTGAAACTAATATTGTGTACTTAGAGAGGCATATTTATGGGGGATATCACGATTTGTATGAAGAATTACGTGATCTTGAATTAATAAATGAGACTGAATTTACATCTTTCCGGGAAACATATCAAAATTTGACATTCGTGCAAGCGAGAGAAAACTTTGTGTGTTTTGAACAACATCCTATTGTAAAATAGCAATAATAAATAAATGTGTTTACTTGTACCTAGTCCCATTTATTTTTGCTAAATCCTAAAATTCGCGGTTCGATAATAATAATTCTTTTGTACCATAATATGGGACGTTCATGGACAGAAATTAAAATTTATATTTCTGACATGTCAAAAGACAATGGCACCCCTTTCAATTTGCGCGAAAATATCAAACCAACTGATCGCGTTCGCTTCGCATCGCGCCGCGCCGCATCGAAAAATACTCGCGGTCGGTAACGTAGGAAACTTCCATAGTTACCGACTGTTTGTTATTTTCGCGCCGCTTCGCATTCGCTTTGAATCGCCTACGTATAGGACGTCGCGTAAGCATTCACGTGTAAAGGAGACATTTAAATACAAAAGACACAAAATATTATACATACATAATTATTATCTATACAAAAAGAAGTTAATATAATGTACCTACATATCAGTCAAATTTAATATGTTTATTTAATTTTTTTCTTTTACTTACTTACTTTTCTTTTGAATTCATTATATTCAATTGCCAGTCTCAAATCTGTTTAAAGTTGGTTGAATCGCACCACCCCATTGTTAATGTAGTAGTGCTGTGCAAAACTTGTATGAGTTGACGGGGTGTACCCGATCCACTATACATAATATAGTCAGTCTTTCACTCGCCACACGTACAAAGACATAGTGCGAATAATTTTTATATCAATATTTGTACAATTCTAGAGGCAAAATGGTTATTTTAATAATAATAAATTGTATATGTAGCGCCGTTTAATGATTCAGGATCATTCCATGGGCGCTTTATTTTGAGAAATCTGTCTAAGGTTACATTATTGAGTTATTCCATAGTCAAACGTTACATCATAATTTGATTTATTCCATAGTCTTACGTTACATCATTAATTATTGTGTGCGATACCGGCAAAAAAACAGATATGAAAAGATGGAATAGTTTGAAGAAAGTGTACTTACTGTGTCAGCTGTTTCCTTACTTCTCTCTGTCCCGTAGTTCTTCTTTCTTCTCGTCACAGGTTCAACATTTGTTCACTACACTTATCTATAATATTTACTCGAAAATTCCGCGAAATTAATTAAAAAACGGTATGAGCACTGCGCCGAATTATTATAATATATTTTGTTATATTGATGCATGAGGTGCGAACTGAGTATGGTGACTGATGAAAGTGGACTACTCGCGCGCAGACAGAGGCGAGATTATTGTTGCCAAGTTCAAGGTAAGGATGTAGGTATGAATGGGTTTTGGTATGTCAGGAAGATGACGATACAGATATAAATGGGAAGTACTAGTTTCTGTCATCTGCGCCTACAACTTGAGTTATTCCATAGTCCAACGGTACATCATAACTTTAGTTTTACGTTTCATCATCACTTGAGTTAGTCAATAGTTTTACGTTTCATCATCACTTGAGTTATTCCATAGTCTAACGTTTCATTATCACTTTAGTTATTCCACAGTCTAACGGTATATCATAATTTGAGTTAGTTCGTAGTTTTAGGTAAGTTGCATCATTACTTGAGTTATTCCAAAATAGTCTAAACGTTTCATCATAACTTGAGTTAGTCAATAGTTTTACGTTTCATCATCACTTGAGTTAGTCAATAGTTTTACGTTTCATCATTACTTGAATTATTCCATAGTCTAACGTTTCATTATCACTTTAGTTATTCCACAGTCTAACGGTATATCATAATTTGAGTTAGTTCGTAGTTTTAGGTAAGTTGCATCATCACTTGAGTTATTCCAAAATAGTCTAAACGTTTCATCATCACTTGAGTTAGTCAATAGTTTTACGTTTCATCATCACTTGAGTTAGTCAATAGTTTTACGTTTCATCATCTCTTGAGTTATTCCATAGTCTAACGTTTCATTATCACTTTAGTTATTCCACAGTCTAACGGTATATCATAATTTGAGTTAGTTCGTAGTTTTAGGTAAGTTGTATCATCACTTGAGTTATTCCAAAATAGTCTAAACGTTTCATCATAACTTGAGTTATTCCATAGTGTAACGTAGCCTTTTTTCTCCTCACTAACCCAAGGGGATTTAGTGGGGAGTTATGATTTCGCAATTTTTAAGGCTATTTTTTATTGCAGATTATCAACTAGCATCATGCTGAGATTGTATTCTGAAAGTTTCATCACAAAGTATATGTGTGTGAGCTATGTGCTATGTGCTGTGTGCTATGTACGGCGTGTTCATTTTACTTTATCGATTATAGCCTAAAGTACCTACTCATTCGATTCTTTTCAAATTTTGCAAATATGTACATATATCTAATACTCGCGTAGATCCCATTAGATTTTGAAGGATATCTGAATAGTGCTTCTTAATTTTAGTGTCAAATATTTCAAAGTGAATAAAGTAAATAAAGCTCAGGAAATTTAAAATTTGAAATTTTTATTTTCAAATTGACACATCACTATAATAAAATGGCATTGAAGAGTTATCAAGTTTTTATAATAAAATATTTAAATAAAAAACAATTTATCAAACTCATTTCATGAAAATGCGGAATATTTTCCATACAAAATTTGAATAATTTATAGAATGACGTTGGCCACAACCCATTCGTTTTATTATTGCAATTATTTTTCAAATAATGAATATGTCAGTGTGCCAAGTAAATATATTATACATATATCCTCATACGTCCGCTAAACAAAAATAAATGCTTGTGAACGTGAACGAAATCGGCCGTGACAGGATTCGAACTCGCGATCACTGGCTTACTAATCCAGTGCGCCGACTGCTCTGCCACCACCCATCTTATTATCGTCTGCATATTATCTAAGGTTAGATATAGTCTGGAAAGCGAGAAGGACAAAATATATCCATCATGAAGGAGATTATCCTCCAAATGTCTCAAGCGCGCACGTCAGTATTGGACACGTCGACAGACGTCATAAGAATAGCCTTAAAAAGCTGGTTATCGTTGGTGTGATTGAAGGGAAAGGGGTAAAAGGAGATCCCCCACAAAATGGACGGACCAGATTAGAGCTGCCACCTGAAAATTTGTTAAATTTACCTTATTTTTAGAATCATTATTGTATATTTGTGTTGTGTTGTGTTGTGTTGGTTATTGCTACTATAGTAACTATTCCTATCGGACATCCTAAAACAGGTTCACCTAGTTGGGCGTCCAACGTGTCAATATTTTTTATACAGCGTACAACTCGGACAAATTTACATGTAAAACTGTACCTACTTTGTTAATGTTCTTATATATTTTGTTGTGATAATTCTTGTTATGTTACTTACGCTGTTTTATGTCTAATAACACTATGTAAAAAAATTAAAAATAAAATAAAATATGTATGTAGGTATATTTATATGTATTTGGGTATATTTTTAATGACTTTTTCAATCAACATTTAGAAAACTTTAAAAGTTAAATATTTTGCATATCGCTTCCTTTGTGACCAGTGAGTAACTTAGGCAAATAAAAAAAAATGTTATTTTTGATTTTTTCCTAAAATTTCCTATAAATTTTGTAACGAATGAAATATGCAATTTTTTTGTATGCAAATATTTGTTTATTTCAATTTCAGAAGCGCATTTTTACACGAATAATTTATATTACATATATTTGCAAGTATAACTTTGAGATTATTTAATTTAATATATTTTTAAAGTTTTTTGTATTTATGAAGTATAAAATTTTTTGTATTTATGAAGTATAAAATTTTTTGTATTTATGAAGTATAAAATTTTTTGTATTTATGAAGTATAAATTTTTTTGTATGTATGAAGTATAAAATTTTTTGTATTTATGAAGTATAAAATTTTTATAAGGAAATTAGTCATTTTATATATGAACAAAAAGATCGAACTAGCAGAAGAACTAACACCGAGTATTTTTTTTATATTCGTAAAATATCTACATTATTTTTGTTAATTTTTATTTATTGTATTAGATATTTTTTACTTATTTTGAATTTATCATAATAAATAAACAGTTCAAAATTACGAAAACGATTTTCTTGATACGTTAGCATATTGCTTCAAATTTACCTTCTCGAACAACGCCGGGTATAAAAACAAGTAGAATAAAAATAATAGGCAAAGCATACAGATAGGTACATATTAGCACAAGTATTTTTCATTAAAAAAAGTGAAACAAGAATTATTTCGATATCATATCGTAAAAAAAACAGTCGAGTTATCGTTCAAATTGATGTTCAACAAAGCGTTCATCTGTTAAAAATATATTTTATTTATAGTTTAAAAATTCTACGAAATTCACACCTTCTTGAGTTTTCATAAAATTTTTTATCTTATTTTTAAGTTTTTTTATATTTATCTTATACGGGTAAATTGTATATTCCAATCATACCATTTTTTTACTGTAATTCTTTTTGAATAACATACGTCTGCGTTTTAAGTCTAGACTAGACATTTGTTTCCATAAATCTTGAATTTTAAGTGTTTTGGATCAAGAAAAGTTTAAAAACATATGGTGGAGCTGTGGTTTCCAAATTGTTGAAAATACATAACACTAATAATTTTTTTAAGATTTTTATATTCAGAAATTAATAGGGACTTGAAAAAGCAGTTTTACAGTTTTCGTTTATTTATTAATTGATTTTTCAAATAAAATACATACATACCATCACGCCATGTCCCTCACGGGGTAGGCAGAGGGAACCGAACGACACTTATTTCTATCTTGACACACATACATCACCTCGTAGACATTAATACATCGTCTTATACATGTTCGTCTGTCGTTCAAAATACCGTTCACATGGACGTGCCATCCCTTCCTTGGGCGACCCCGACCTCTCATTCCATTCTTGTCCACAATGTCCGCAATGTATATCTTCGTTAGGCGTTGCTCATTCATTATCCCCATGTGGCCAAACCATCTCAATGTGTTCACTTTCATTCTATTAATGACATATTTCTTTATCTTACATTCTTTCCTTATGTCCTCATTTCTGATCTCATTTCAAATATATTGCAAAAGACCACCGATACAAACTTATTTAAAATCTACTTCTACTATCTATTCATTTACTTATTTATATATAAAAATAATATAATATATACAAATATTCAAAAATATTCCTAAAGACCACCAATACAAACTATTTTAAAAGTATTACTTATATTCATGGGGGCTTATATCTGGTCCAATCGGCGAAATCAAAATCCTTACGATTACCCACATCATGGATATAATTATTATATGGAGTTCTACAATATCTTAAGATGTCATAGAACTCCATATGATAATTATATCCATGATATGGGTAATCACTAGGGTTTTGATTTCGCCGGTTGAACCAGACTTGCCCCCCATATCAAATTATATAATATATAAATATTCCAAAAGACCACCAATACAAACTAAACGAGTACCTACAAGGAACTGGTTGATAAAACAGTTCAAAATGGCTTTAGCACTATGCTGTGGGAATGGCGGGGGCAGACGGGCGACGCCATTCTGTTACTGGCGGTCAAAGAGAGATATTGTTGTAAATAAAAGAGATAATAACTGTACAAGATCAGGTATATTGGATTTCTTCCTTGTTCTAAAAAACTATAATATACTCGGGAAGAGAGTACACCATATGGATGATCATAATGGTGTAGAAAGGGATGACCTTAATGGTGTAGAAATGATGATCTTAATGGATTCGAAAGGGAGCTGAAAGTAATCAGTCATAAATCAGTGTTACTAATTGTAAGGTGCAAGCGATGGGCTGGGTGGAATGGCTGAAAACTCTTGAGGAGGCCAAGGTTCATATTGAGCTGTAGCGCCATTGGTGATGATGATAATGATCTTAAGGATACAATAATTTACCTACGAATCTACACACGTCACATATATTTATAAACTGTTTTCGTTCTAACGAGATTTCAGACACTTTCTAACACAAAATGTTCCCATACATACAATCCTTATGTCTGTTTAGTAAAACTCGAAATGAAAAAAAAATATTATACAGATATGAGGATATTGAAGGTGTTCCGTACTCCAGAATCTCGCAGAGTGCTCTTGAATATCTTTCATGTTGAAGAGTTTTCTTGCGCGGATGTCGACATCCGCTCTTCAATGTCTAATATCATCTATGTTCCTTGTTCAATATACTTATCTACTATTCGGAAGTATTGTTCAAACAATCGACCCACCTTTTAGTGAGTACCTATACATATATTGTTGTGTTCTCTTATTTCGTATTATTTTTTCGCAGCAACAGGATTTCCCATTACAATTTTGGCTACATTTTTTCCTTGTATTTGAGTATTTGATCTTTCCTTCAGATATAGATATCTTAGATAATTAAGATAATGTGGGGTTGTTCATATATTAAAAGTAGTAATTCTATTGTCTCATTACGAGTAGTCATTAATGGTTGGTATAAATTACTAACTATTCACATGTGTATACATAGTGTTCTGTTAAAGTTGCCAATTTAAATAAAATTTTCGATATGTATCATGTGTATAGTCTGTTTCTGGAGAGAATGACCAGTTTAAAGACTTTCTTTGTAAAGGTACTGTCTAAGTAAACGGTTAATTAATCACATGAGTCATTCCACCTTAACATCTATTTGAAATGTTGATGATTTGATAAAATGGTTGTAAGGTTAGGATAAGACCGTCTAATGGGCGATACAAGCGCAAACATCTGGTCATTCTTTCCAGAAACAGACTGTACTTAGAGTGAATACTGCTTCATAAAAATGCATTCAGAACTCGATATTTTTTAAAAGTAGGTATACTCTGAATTATATTGCCGATTTGTCTTTGAAGACTTATTTAGAATATTTAGGTTTGGCCTTATAACTTTTGATCCGCTCAATTCACTGAGCCCAAAATTTCAGAAAAATATATTTTTTTATTTTATTTTTTTTTTTATTAAAGAAACACTCACAGAGAAATTGACATTAAAAAATACAAAATATATAAATACAAAATAACATGTAAGGTCAACTCTTCAATTACGAGTGCCTGCAGCATGTTATATTAAAATACCTATGATAAGGTGGTAGGAGGAGAAAAAGGGGACAAATTCAATATATATCGATAGTTATAAGCCAACAAAACTTTAATACTCAGAATTTTGAATTTTTGTTTCAGTTAGGGGTTATCAACTATTGAATATTTACTTTATTTTTCCGTATATCTCAAATACCATATTATAAGCTAGAACCCTGAAATTTTGGTATAAATAGAGACAAATAACAAGTCTCAAATTTTATTTTTCGAAAAAATTCCAGTATTTCTCAAACATTTGTTTTAAGAATAACATTTTTTGTGATAAATTTATGTGTTTAACTGCCTATATTTCCAAAGTTTTAAAATATATCGAAAAAAGCCGAAACACCCCAACTAGAAAAAATAATTTTCTATAAAATATGTGCATTGTAGAAGTACATCTCAAACATTTTTCAACAATTTTTATAAAAATTGAATTAAGTGACGATATTGTTTCATACAATTTTATTTTATTTTATTTTTATTTAGAAAAACAAACAGGATACAATGTTATAAGGATAAATACAATATGAAGACTTAACAGTAAGGAAAGTTCATTGTACCCCAATAATATGTTTTCACATAAGATATAGGGTGAACTTGTTTTTGACTTATTTAGTAAGTTTAAAAGTAATTAATATAATACTTGTATGTAGTGTGTATTAAGTAAGTGGATATGTGTTATATTTGATGTATATGTATTATATACATATTATAACAATATTGTGTATATATTTATGCGAGATAGATTGTGAATGAATGTGATTGTAGCATATACTATTTATCGAATTGTTGTAATATGTATTGTCATGTTACTTAATTAAATAGCATGACTTACCTCCTCTCAGAGGAAAATTGAAAAAAGGACAAACCATTTTGTAATAAAATGATAAAATTATCGAGTTAAAATTGTAAGATTAGGCAGAATTTTTTGTCTGCGGGCAACCCCGTAAATAATCACCGAGCGGAAACACCGGTATAGCGTTCTTCCTTTTTGCAATTTTTACCAACGCGAGGTGACGTGGTCAAAGAAACAATGGACAAAGAAAGCGCTGTAGCGCTTATAATTGCATAAGAAAACCATAAAAAAGGACTAGTTGGAAAATGGGTAAGTCTCCATGCCTGTTCTTTGCAAATAATTAGTTTGACGTCCGCCGACACACAATAATTTAATGACATATTACAGGGTTAACGTGTCCCAAATTCCTTCCCACTAGTTCATATTTATTTAGTATAATATAAAAAAAATGTATTCTTCAGACTGAAATTGACCAATATCATTTCTTCGACAACCGATAATTTTGAAGACAAGAAATTTTTAGAAGCAATGAAATAATGTATGAAATTGAATCAAGATGGCGATTAGCCGTTTAGCGTCAAAATACAGACATTTTCTGTGAACTACAATGGCGTATAATCTAATCTGGTTAAACTTCATGCTGTTTTAATAATATAAACATTCGAATTTAGTATCTTTAAATATGAACTGTCTTTATAATTTTGTAAAAACGTAAATTAGCGTCAACCATTTTTCTTGCCGTATTGTAATTTTGTATGTAATAACACGAGTATGTAAATTTGGCCAAATAATTGATATGATAACTTTTTATTATTAATAATGATTTGTTGGGTGTAATGTAATCCTGATCTAGAATATCCTTTAATTATCAAAATCGTAATAATCTAGATTTTTCTTAAAGGGGTAATTTTGGGTTTTAAAATGTAGTAAAATGAAAAAATTGTATATGAGGTTGTGATAATATATATTTATGTAAAATGGATAATTTTTATCTCAAAACAAAAATAACAGATTAAGCAAAATAAAATAGAAATTGTTGTTATAATTCATGGTTTGCATTTATCTCTCCTCCTTTTGCCCTTCTGATGATCTGACAGGAAATAATCAAATATTTATAGTAATAAATTACATTTATTTTGGTATGATGGGAGTCTTTCCAATAGACTTCCCGTCATAAATTTTCTTTGAATAAGAGTAAAAATCCCTTAGGGCAGGTTGCGACCCCCGAGATTTAAAGGTTTGATAGTTTCTCGTGCAAACGGCTGGCTGGCCGGTGGTGCAGGTTCGAGTCCGGGTGGGGCGAGGCCCTAGGCCTCTTCCACCATGGCTTTAACTCTCACAGTATGTTCTGAAATCCGCTTTTGATTTATGTACTATATCGAAATGTTTAAAATATGAATTGTAGTTTGAGCAACTTCGTCTAATGTAATTATTTTGTGAGTAGTTTGTGTTACGTCGGTCGACATAGAACAAAAACTGAATTTGTAAGGCAGTATACACTACACACTATCTCACTCAATAGTTTGATACTTAATCAATCTCCAAACAATCCTGACATATATACCTACATGTTTTATAATATAGAAATCAAAATATCTTAAAACGTTTGTAAATTTGTGTTTATAGTTTGGTACGTATTCTTCAATTATGCATACTATCGCTATTGACATTTGCATCTCATGTGTTACATGCAACCAGTTAAATAAATAAAAAAAAGACCTTAGATTATAACCTTATAATTGCATGATGAGAAATTATGTTTGTTCTGACATTGAACCATGCTCTCACCCAATAATTGAAGGCTCACGCCGTGATATCACCTGTTAAATTAAAGTCGCAGCATAGACTTGGCAACCGTGTATTTTGATGTATCACGTGATATCAGCGGGACCTGATTCAAAATTCAATTTAAAACTTGCCTCAACAATTTCACCCGAACCCCCGGGGGCCGAGAGCCCCCTCCCCCCAAGACACAGATTGTGGGGGGAGGGGGGTTAACACGCGTTAAATTTTAACGCGAGAATCGAGAAGCTGAGGAATAGCATTGATAGATTATTTAGATGGTGAAATTTTCGTGTCAATTGAGGCACGGGAAATGTATAGGGGCTGAACAGCGATTGATCGAAAGCGGTTCCACCATTAACCGCGGCTAAAAATAAAAAAGTTGGTTGTGGCCAATGATATACCCCTCAGTACCAAGTCATTCCACGAAGTATTCAAAATTTGTAGGGAAAATTTTCAGGATTTTCATGAAACGAGTATATTAAATTATTTTTGATTTAAATTTTTTTATTTATATTATGAAAACTTAGAGAGTTATCAAGTTTTCGTTTTAGTTTTTCTTTCGTTTAAAGTAAAAATCTACACTTTAAAGGCTATATATTATTTGAAATTATTTACAACAATCAATGGAAAAATGTAAATCGAATATTTTTTTAATTGCAATTAATAAAATTCTATTTACATACACATTGGTACAAGTAGGTAAACAAGCTAAAAATGAAATAATATTTCTGGCGCAGTTCAGGGGTGACATCTGTACGAGACACCGACACCTCATTATTTATAAAGACTGTTGCTTTCATTGTTTACAAATAAACTAATATCTCAATAGCGTTACAAAAAAAGGTCTCTTCATAGATGGCAATAGTATAATTCCTTATTTTCAGGTGAATTGTTACACATTGTTCAAATATATTATAGAACTTTCAAAAATTACATTGATAAGGGAACTTAGAAAGAAGCAAGCGCATAAAGTGATCACGAATCCCAGCCGATGACAGGTGGTAAGCTCTGTAGGTGCCTTGAGTTTCTGGTTTTTCTATAGTATCCCAACTTCGTCTCTATTGAGATGTTAAAAAGTTGTCAATAAAAAAAATCGAAAAATGGTTTTATTATGACTAATTTTATAAAGAAAGTATTCAAATTCAATTTTTGATAAAAACTTATGCCAAAGAATAGATTTCTAAAAACAAACTTTTTTTATCACAAAGACGTATTGAAGGTTCTGAGGAATATAACAATCATTTAAAAATTCTATTTATTGATGAGCGGTCTTATTAAGTGGAATGCAATGCCTCGTGATGTCCGCAATGCTCAAAGCAAGAGTTCTTTCACTAAAGGACTGAAAAAAGGATTGTTTCTAAAGCAACACAAAACTGAACTATCAGCGCATTTGGAACGATCTTGAATCATTAAACGGCGCTATAAAAATCCCTATTTATATTATCAGAATATGTAAAAGTATTAATTAAAAAATGAAATTACAAAGACGAAATGGTTGGACGTCTATGGAAAATTTTTATAGTAGCTACCTACACCATACATACTAAAAAAAAATAACCATGAAACTCATAATGTACATTCTCTAAATAACACCAGTTTAAAAATCAATGAAATCGATGTATAAAAATATTCTGAATAATTATGTATTGCGAAATTATAACTCTCAGCTATTCCATAGTAGTGTAGGTAGAGTAAAAAACATATACGAAATTGAGAGTCAAAAAATTGTCATCATACTGAATGTTGGGTCAATTTTATATAATTCTCTCAAGTGTGTAGTACCATACCAAACCATCAATTAGCCGGTATTTCCCTATTTGGGGTAGGCAGAGAGAACCAAATGCCAGACTCCTAGCTCTCTCTTGTCATACATTTCTCGCATTATTTCGTTCCTCTTCAATCAGCCTTATATAGGTACTATTTTTGTCAGACGGTCATCACTCATTCTCTCTATGTGGCCAAACCATCTTAGGGCATTAATTTTCATCTCACAATATCTCTTTCAATCATACATTATTTCGAATATTTTTTAATTGCATATACGCAAACATTGCATATTTTTTATTGACAAACATATTTAACATCTCAATAGAGACGAAGTTGGGATATTATAGAGGAACCAGGAACTCAAGGCACCTACAGGGCTTAAGACCTGTCATCGGCTGGTTTACATGATCGTAAACTGCTAGGCCTAGAACAGGATTTCCTAGTTGGGCAGCAGTAATCTACTTATTGTTGTCATTATAAATATGGTGTGATAAAAGGTTAATAAAAATAAATAAATATATGTATTTTTTATACTAAACCATAGAAATATTTTGTCAGTGCACTATTTTGCTAACTTACAAAAAAGGGACGAGGTTATCAATTCGACAAACTTTTTATTTTGTGTTCAGCGATAATTTTTTTCCATGTTTTCCGATTTAGATGATTTTTTTATCATTAGAAAGGGGGTACTTTTCGATTGAACACATTTCAATTTGGTCGTAATCTCCACATGGAATCCATCAAAAAATGAAATCTCCTTGAAAACGCTTGTCATGTATGTCGTACTGTTTGCAGATTTCAGGCGAATAATTAGAGACGGTTTTTTTAATTGCTTTATATTATAAGAGCTCAATTACAGTATACACAATTTTTCTTTTTGCAATATGATGCCGATATTGCTTCTTTAGAGCTTTGTGCTGTGTATTTTTTGCGATCATTTAACGTTTTGTTAAGGGGGCTGATAATAAAACTTCTTCTACCACCTCAGCCTTCTTATCTTCACTGATATGTTGGTCACTTCCAACAGCTTCCACTGTTATAAGACTTTCACATAATATGTTCATCACTACAGACTTGCACATGAAAGTAGAATTAACACGGTGGAAATGAGGTCACTAAGACGAATGTGTAGTAAAGCGATGTATGATATTAAATAATGTATGTTTTTATTGGCAAACTTTTTAACATCTCAATAGATACGAAGTTGGGATAATATTATAGAAGAACCAGGAACTCAAGGCACCTACAGGGCTTACGACCTCTCATTGGCTGGTTAACGTGATCACTTTATGCCCTCTTATTGAATATATCGAACTTTAAAACATTAGGTACATTGATAAGGGAACTCAATGTGATCACGTAAACCAGCCGATGACAGGTCGTAAGCCCTGTAGGTGCCTTGAGTTCCTGGTACTTCTATAATATCCCAACTTAGTCACTTAGTCAGACAAAAGTTGTTGATGTCATGGATCGAGTTGCAAAACTTAAATGGCAATGGGCAGGTCATGTTGCCAGACAGGGTACGGACAGATGGGCACCCAGAATACTAAATTGGAGACCATGGGATATGAAAAGGGGAATAGGCCGGCCCCAGAAAAGATGGGCCGATGATATTGTCCCTGTCGCTGGAAGCGGATGGGTTCGAAAAGCCCAGAAAAAAGACGAGTGGAAGATTTTAGAAGAGGCCTACATCCAGCAGCGGAGAGATGGCTAAGAAAGAAGAAGAAGAAGTCACTATTGAGATGTTAAAAAGATTGTTAGTAAAAATATCATTTGACTCCCGACAGGGAAAAAAATCCAATATTTGCGTATATGCAATTAAAAAATATTTGAAATATTTAAAACTAATTCTAAGATGATTTTTCCACTCAGAAAGAGATTTTTTTACGCCATCATACATCCTTATTACACATTGTCCTCTTACACAATGTAAGCATACCCTCACCATCATAAATACACTTGATTTTCAAAAGCAGAATCCACCAAGCAAGAGTCGCCTTCAACAAAAGATCAACAATTTTTGAATCCCCTAACATTTCCATCAAAATTAGGAAAAATTTGATCAAGACTCTTGTCTGGAGTGTACTGCTATATGGCTGTGAAACATGGACCATCAGCCAACGCGAAACGGGACGTCTGTCTGCGTTTGAGATGTGGTGCTACAGACGCATGGCTAAAGTTCACTGGTCAGAACACATCAGCAACGACGAGGTACTAAGTAGGGTTGGAGAGACAAGGCAAATTATGAAAAGAATTGCCCAATAGAGAACAACTTGGATAGGCCACAACATCCGGCACCCTGCTTTTTACCATCGTCGAAGGAATGATTGATGGGGGTAACTGTAGAGGTCGCCCCAGAAATAACTATATAGACCAGATAATCGGTGACGTGCGCTGTAGCAGCTACAAAGAGATGAAGAGACTGGCGGGCAATTGAGTTAAGTGGAAAGATCGAGTGTTTGGTACAGACCAATCTTAGGATTGTGACACAGATGAAGAAGTTTAGTTATTTATTGTTCTTTATGTATATATTTTTATTACTTTTTTAATTTTATGCTTTAATTTTATACTATAAAAAATTATGAAGCAAAAATGTATTTCATAATTATTGTTAGTATTACCTCAGAACAGGCTTTGCCTAGTGAGGTAATAAATTCCATTGTAATATTTTTTTTATATTGAATTTATTGTACTTTATTATGGAAATAAATAAATAAAATACAACCTTTGTTTCAATGCCTCCATAAGCACGAATTTATCACGTGGTTTTATAAGAAAGAATATGTTTATAAATATAATTGTCTGTTAATACATTCATGTTTTTCTTGTCAGAATCAATTTCCCCAATACACTGCCGTTACATTATGTCATATGTACATAAGTATATAATATTTATGTAACCACCACGATGTTTATGTATGTATTGTGTACGTCAACATTGTCGTAAATGTCACAGCCTCGTATTTCTCTTCCCAACTTAACATTATATTATAACGTAGGTACATAACGTACATACGACAGAGGGGCGCTAAACCATAAATTCTAGTGAGACATCTATGTATGAAAAAGAATTGTCACCTCACGTATGAGGATCATGGCTTTAGTTGTTTACCATTCAGTTCCTCAATAGATGGCGTTATAAAAGAGTTACATTGTCATCCGATAGACGGTGTTGGTGTTCTCAGACTATTTTCATACGGTTTAAATTAGCATTGCGGGGGTTCTGGATGTTTAAGTTTTTAACTAGTTAGATGGGTAATGTTTTACAGAATTAAAAATGAATATATTATTGACTCTTTAACTCCAAGCTCGACATTTGGTATCAAAGCGTGTGTTGGCGTCCTAGTAATTGGAATTGAACCAATTACTAGTCGTATCAGATCGATAAGCGTATTCTGTGCCCAAACGAGTCCCCGACAGACTTTCCAAGTTAAAGAACTACTCGAATATCACAGACATAATGGTAAGAATTTTTTTTTTTTTTTTTTTAATAAAAAATGAATATGTCCTCGTTAAACAAGTACATATACATCTTCCTACGTTCCCTAAAATAAGCATAAATGCTTGTGCTATAGGTGAACGAAATCGGTCGAGGCAGGATTCGAACTCGCGACCACTGGATTGCTAGCCCAGCGCGCTAACCGCTCTGCCATCGACCCATCTAAAAGAATACCTATATGGAAGAAGAATAGAATATCAGATTTTTTAATTTTGTCAATGCTGACGGTGTTGAATATGTAGAATTCCATAATAATGGGTATTTTAAATCAAACAAATGATTTGGTCTACATATATATTTTTTCCTGAATCCAGGACGACCGTTTCAGCTTGTTAGGCCCTTATCAACTGGTAAACATAGAAACTCTGCTATTTCTTAAATACTAAAATTCGGTACATTTTTGCAATTATGAATTGTTCAAAACTGTTGCATTATAATCAGAGAGAAAAAGCAGAGTTTCTATGTTTACCAGTTGATAAGGGCCTAATAAGCTGAAACGGTCGTCCTGGATTCAGGAAAAAATATATATGTAGACCAAATCATTTGTTTGATTTAAAATACCCATTATTAATAAAATATCAGTTAGGCGTATTATAATAAATAAACGAGTGCAACTTACATGGATTTATTCAGAGAACACTTAAACGGTTGATAAACGAAAATTAAAACTAATTATTAGAAAGTGATTACAACAATTAATTAATAAAAGATTTAGAAACGTGAGGCTAATGGCTTAGAACACAATCCCGAGCAGAGTGATCCGAGCCGTTAAAGCGACCTCTATATATCATCTCTGGTAGGTATTGTTTTTGGAAGGGTAATAAGGGATGTGCAAGCACATCGCCACACCATTCACAACTTACCTACCTATGTAGAATTTCAATATTTGAATTGTTAACGGAAGTCAATAAATGGCATCAACAATTGGTGAACGTTTCGCAATCCCTTAAAGTGATCACGTAAACTGGATGAGAGATCCTGATATTCCCGATTCTCCTAAATATTAAATATTCCCGCTTCGTCTCTATTGAGATTTAAAAAAATTAAAAATGTATTGTTTATAATAATCACATTGCCAAAAGAGCTCCTGAAGACCAGCCTCCCTAGATAACGTTCATTTAGCTCAAGAAAAGAAACAATTAGAAATGATTACTCAATGTATGGATGTGACAATTATTGTCACATGACTGGCAACGTTTACGACGATAGGACAAAGGCAACGATAATTCCGAAACTATTTAACAAACTGCCAATCTATTTAACAAACTGCCAGAATATTTAACAAACTGCCAAAATATTTAAATGTTCAAACCAAAAACAAAAAAAAATTGTAAAAGAATTTTATGTATAAGTTTGTTGTTATATTGTTTATTTTATTTTTATTTTATTTAATTCTAGGAACAGACAGTTATATACAGCTTGTGGGAAAACAAAAAAAAAACAATATCTACATACATACAAAACCAGTTAAGTTCCCTAATGCTTTTATACAATCAAAAAATGGCTAAATAATAAAAAAAAATACTTATTTATTAAGAATTTGGCGAACAAACCTCTATGGAACAGGAAGAGAGAGGGAATAAAGGGATAGGAATAACCTCGAAGATTTCCAATTTCGCCCCAATAGATCACACCAACAACAGCCCCACCCGGGACCTAAATTTACCAAAGTTATCATGAAAAATGTCCAGGGTTTGCGAATTATTTAATTTGTTGTAATTGGTTGTTGAACGATTTAATGGTTTGGTTTTAATTGTGTTAGTGGTTTTAATTATTGTTATATTGTATTACTAGTTTTAAATTTTTGTTTTTTGTTATATATTATTTTTTGTTATATTATCAAATTTATCTAAGTGTACGAGAGAGCTAGTACTGTCAAACTGCTTTTGCAGTTTAGTGCAAATTGAATAGTTACCTATTGTTAAAAAAATGTAAATAAGTAAAACTTACCTGTTCTTCCCCCACCACCACCCGTTCTGCTTATGGGGACTAATAACGGCCCCTTGCAAAACTCTGAAAGAACACATAAAGAACATTTGAAGAGTCCGGAGAACTCTAAAACCTTGCAGACACTGCACTTAATGTGCCAAAGAGAGCTAATGTTGAAACAACTGGCTCACTGCTCAGTGATAGTGAAGATAATAGTGCACCGAATTTAAGACAGAAAGTCTTGAAAGCCCTAAAATTGCTCTTCGTGGCTACAAGGTCCGCATGTCCAATGGGTCCAAAGAAATTCCCACGGACATCGTCGTAGAGTTCTCGTCGGTAAGTTGACACGGAGAAGTTAGTGCATTCCCATAGGATATGCTCAGAAGTCTGTTCAGGGTTATCACAAAGCTGACATGAGGACGAATCGGATAAGTGAAAACGAAAGAGATAGCTTTTGAAACTGCCGTGTCCAGTAAGGAATTGCGTGGTCCAATAATCGGGAACAATCCACGAGGAAAAAATTCGAGTCCTCACATCGGGAAGAAATAAAAATGTCAGTCTGCCCACGGAAGAAGAGGACCAGCGACGTTGCCAAGCATCTAAAAGAGAACTCCGGGCCAAGTTCTCGATCTCTCCACGAACTGTGGGTAAATTTACAGGTGGGAGAGAAACACCACCCAAAATTGAGCTTCGGCCTCTATACAGGTTGTGTATTGAAGCTCGTCGCTGTGTTTCCAGATCAAGGGGAGCCATACCTGTGAGAATAGAAAGTGTGTCGGTAGCGCAGGTTCTGTAAGCCTTTGCTAAAGCTATTAGAGCGAAGCGCTGTCCAGAAAGCAGCAGACGTCTAATGTATTGGGTTTCACAACGATGAGCCCAACAAGGAGCGGCATAACACATAATACTCAGAAAGGTAGCGTTGTAAAACAGTCTTGCTACTGGAAATTTAAGGCCCCAACTAGCTCGAGCAAGACGTGAAATCTTTTGGAAGGCTATTTTTGCACTGTCGGATACAGCACGAACATGGTATTGGAAAGTTAGGCCTCTATCTAGTGTAACACCCAAAACTTTGACCCTATCCTTAAATATTACACGTGTATTGATAAATTTGATGGAGGGAGGACTTTTCATTATGCCTTTTAACACTAACCCATATGTCTTATAAGGTGCAAAATTGAGTCTATGACTTATACCCCAATCTGCAACAGAAGAAAGTAACTGAGTAGCTGCGCGCTCAATAAGTGCTCGGGTGTTACCTTGAATAAGGATTGTAGCATCATCGGCATATGCCAAAATACTGCAGCCCGTAGGCGTTGAAAGTGATAGAAGGTCGTCGAACAAGATGTTCCATAACAGTGGACCCAGAACAGAACCCTGAGGGCACCCGATGCTAATTGGTCGCCAGTGCAAATCCTGTCCCCCGGGCATGGCCACATGTCTATTAGTAAAATAGCTCTTCACTATTTTATATATGTTGCAAGGAACCTTACGGTCTCGAAGTTTTTTTAAAATTAGAGGCCACCAGGCATTGTCGAATGCTCCCGCAATGTCAAGAGATATAGAGATAACATATTTACTATCAGAGCTACTAACAATATCAGATATAGCCAAGATAGCATCAACCGTTGATTTCCCAGCGCGAAAACCGAACTGACGATCGGACAGTGGGTGGGTACTGGAAAGATGATCTTCTAAGCGTCGACATATAAGCTTTTCTAAGACCTTACCCAAAATAGGTAGTAAAGTAATCGGTCTATATGATTTTGGGTCAGAAGGATCCAGGTCACTACGCTTGGGAATAACAGTCATTAAACCTGTTTTCCAACAATCCGGAAAGTAGCCTTCTCGCAAGCAATTGTTGTACAATAAGATAATCTCGTGGCGAGCTATGTGCCAGCACCTTTGTACGAGAGCTGCGTCAATGCGGTCAATGCCAGGAGATTTGTTTTGGTGAAGATTCTTGATGATAAAATCAAGCTCATCGAGATTGGCGAAGGTCGATATGGGAGTTTGCGGGATATCGGATTGGTTATTGCGTATTTGTGAATGAAGAGGAGTATCAGATGAAATGTCATCAGAAGAAATAAGTATGTCAAGTAGCGTGCTCGTCGTCGAGTCAGAGTCTATTGTGATAATTCCAGTTCGTGGATCACGGATACACGAGACTGACGCATTTGGATATTTTTTCATTGATGCATATCTAAACACAGCACCCCAAGGATCTGTGGTTGAAACCTCAGATACCAAACGGCGCCATGCTTCAGACTTGGCACGAGAAATCTCGCGTTTATAGATATTATTTGAGCGTCTATACTCACATTGAAGTACAGTTACAAAGTCATTTGAACTTCCTCGACGACGGGCCGCTCTCAACGCGCGGTGAGCTCGAGTCGAAGTTCGTTTAAGGATGTCTAAGCCAGGATGCCACCATTCATTAGGAGACATATGACTAGAAGAAGTTCTGCCGATCGCCTTCTCGGCACAATAAATTATACTCTGCGTAAAAGATGAGGCCATTTCCGCAGTAGTACAAGATCTACAAGATAAACGATCCAGCGAGCATTCAAAGTAGCGGTCAAAGTCTAACCAACGCCATCTGTCACACCTTGTCCGGAATCTTCTAAGCAAAGGTTTCGCTAAAGGAATTGGGGGTACATTGGAAATAATCTGGAACGTGATAAGGTTATGGTCACTACACGAGGCATCCTCGTCAACAGACCAATTACATAATCTGTGGTTAATCTGAGGTGTAGCTAAAGTGACATCTATATGACTTGTACCCATGTGGTTGGAGAAGGTAGGTGGACTGAAAGGATTGTTCAACACACTCAAATTGTGGCGAGAGATAAAATCTTCGCAGCTTACACCTCTGGTGAATTTTCTGGACCCGAAAGTGGTAGTGTTACACCATAGAATAGATTCGGCATTAAAATCACCTCCAATAATTAATGATGCGTTGCCGAGTTGGCCCAATATAACATCCAGTTGATCCAGAAAACGAAATTCGGATTCACTAAACTGAAAATATATCGAAATAATATAAAACGAATCACTTGGAGAAGAAATCTGGACTACAACCAAGTGACTAGAAGATAAGTGATCCAGGCATATGAAGTTAATGTTGGGATTGTAAATAGCTATACAGCTCATCGGAGGGTTCGTTGAGGTACAGCTCGAAGCCATAGCAACTCGAACACCCGGACCAAATGATGGCACAATTCCATCTCGAGAGTACGGCTCTTGGATAAGACAAACATCAATGTTCATGCGATGAGCAGACTGACTGAGTTCGGCTGAAGCCGATTGTCCACGGCCAAGATTAAGCTGACCAAATTTAACAGAAGCATTACACGCCATAGTCAATATTGAGTAAAGCTCTGCTGACTGTTGCTTGATAAGCTGGACAGTCATTAGTGCCTGATCGGTGTACTGCTGGTTTGTTAAATAACTTACAAACAGCGCATGTGGGTTGATTGGCTCTATTCGGACATGACACGTAAACGTGTTCCGTTGAAGCACAATGTGAGCATCTGACGGGTTCTTTGCAAGTTTTTGAACCATGGCCGTACATTCGACAACGGCCACAAATACTGACTGGAAGAAAATCTGTAACACGACAGACATTCCAGTCCACATAAACCTTTCCTAAATTGATGAGGCTATGGCGAACGGCAGCAGGTACTGAAAAGACTCTATCGCAAGTCGGGCCAACTGTAGGTCCTGTTAGATGACTGAATACTGCAGTTTTAATGGCATGCTCTTTTGTATTCTCTGCAACTATCCCTAAAAATTCGTCATTAGACAGGTCCCGTGGCACATGACTAAACCTCACACGAGGTTGTCTCTTGGTAGCGAGTCGTGCGGTCAAGGTCGTTGCTTTTATTGCCGGGGCATTCAGCAACTTGATTGAGTCTTCCGTGGTGGCCGTGTTAACAACAACGCCGTGACCTCTTATGGTACGTACACTTGTGACGCGAGCACCTACGTCGGAAGGCTTAATGGCTGCATTCAGCATTTTCCTGGTTTCCATCGATGACTTGACTTCATCGTTTGTGGGAAAAATGCAGACGGCAGGTTTTGCAGGGAGTGCAGGAAATCCTCCCTTGGATAAGGGCGGTGGACCTGTCACTTGCGTGGCATACAGGGAGGTCGGGCGGTCGTTGAGTTTATCGGCAATTTTATTCATTACCGGTGCAATCTGTGTCTCAGTGGTATCAATTTTCTCACACAGATGCAAGATTTTTTCATCTCGGCTGGAAATCGTTGTTTTCAGGCAAGATATGACGCCTCTTGCTTCCGCCAACTCAGTCGACAGATCACCAATAATTGATAATAGGCGCTGAGCTTCACGACCAACTCGAATGAGATGCGACTTCGAAATTTTTGAGTGTTTTTCCACAATGTCTTGAACATTACTCAGGCATACGTAGGCTGCTTCTATTTTAGAAGATGGCAAATAATCATTTTCTCGCTCATCTTCTGTATCAGAGTCTGAACTCATATTCTCGGATTCAGTGGTCGGGGCAGGGACTGCAGATGACAAGAGCAGGGGAGGAGGTTTTATGGAGGCAAGGGAGGAAGGGACGACAGAAGGACTAAAAGTTCTGGTTCTTGAACTGGGAGGAGAGTCATTAGCGATTGCAGGAAGACTCAAGAGTTCTTTCTGCCTCTTCCGCTTTCGTTCCCTTTTTGTCATCCTATAATCAGATTCCTCCATCGAGGTGAAGGGTCATGGATAGGACAGCAGGAAAGGTAAACCACTGGAAGCTATGCAACAGAGCTGCCCTAACAGAATAACAAAAGACTGTACGACCTGACCTAGCCCACGAAAATTGCAGATATTGCAGTCTTACAAGTGACTGGGACAGGTAGGAGTATAATGAATAAATAAATAAACGACGGAAGTTAGACGCTAGGAGACAAGAGAACATGCGATATGAAGAGTAAAAAAAAAAAAAATTTTAATAAGGTATGGAGTAAAACACTAAGAGCAAAAAGAATAGGTAGATAATAATATAAATCAAAAATAAAACTTAATTAAAAAATAATAATCGGCAAGCGCCGTAAAAAAAAAAAAAAAATAATATGTGTACAAGGGTATATACAAAAACAAATATATAGATAGGTACGAAGGTATATACAGAATAGGTACCAGAAAACAGTACTCGCTATAATTACTAGTACAAATAAATTATTACCTAGATGTACATAAATAAAAAGGAGCGAAAGAAAACAATTAGGTACATATAAATATATCAAAATATATAGTCTTAATATTAACTAGAATTAGTAGAGAATAAATACTATGAAGATATTATAAATATAAAAATACAAATGATTGTAATTCGGTGCGGGAACAGGATAAGTCAGGGGGGTGAGGGGCGTCTCTTTGACGGGCGGCCTGTATACTAAGAATTTATGCTTTTCGACGCTGAAAGGGCGTAAGTGCCAGTATGGGGAGCGCAGAAAAACGTTAATATCTGATCAACGGCAGTTGGCAGACACTATCTTTCGCGAACTTTTCTGTGCACAATTTAATTCTACATTCAATGACACTAGAGTCAGTGACGTAAAATAATACACACGAGCAACGCACACCGAAATGTAAAAAAAAAAAATTGAAATCACGATAAAATAGTAATAAATAGTAATAAAGTACATAAGTTATACAATATTGGAATCACGGGAAAATTCCCTACAAAATGATATATATAAAGTACACAAAAAAACAAAAAAAATAAAATGTTATTTTTCAGGCACGAGAAAAAAAAAATTCAAAACACTTTAAAACCTAAAAATAACACCCAAAATACACAAAAAAATACATCACCACAAACAGGATACGGCAACAATTCACTTAAAGCAAAAAAATAAAAGATTTCATACGATAAAAGACACAAAATAAGCAAAAAACTCAGAAGTAAACAAACACAACTTGACAGCGATGAAGGTCAACAACTTACCTATAAAAAAACTGTCACTTCCATACATTGAGTTACCTTTTCTTGAGCTAAATGACACGTTGTATAGGGGGCAGGAGAAACTCGTCTCCGAGCCGATGGCCCTCTATAACGATCTTTAGTTATGTCTCGAAGTTACATACCTAACTTTCAAGGGTTACATGGAGCCGAACAGTTATCAGAAGACTTGTAGTTTTGAATGAATTATTTGATGATTATTTGTTTAATGAATGATATTTACTGTTTTATTATTTTGTTTTCTTTTGTAATTTTTGTTTGTATATTCATTTAATATTCTTTTTATTTTTATATAAAATATGATTTGTGTAACATTGCACCCCTTGCCCACCAACTGATAAAAACTATTATTTTTATTATTAACATAAACCTTTGACGAAATCCACAAAAAAAACATTCAACGTAAACAATTTTGTTTATTTTCCAATAATATCTAAGATACTGTCCCGTTTTAATGTGGTTGCAAACGTTCGTTGAAAAATTGTTGAGAATTTGTGCCTTTAACAACACAAACTGTAGGTACGTCGTGTGTCGTGAACTATAATATATTATGAGGTATGTATGTATGTATGTTTGTTTGTACGTATGTCTTCTCTCTCTCTCTCTCTCAATTTAACCAGACGGATGTTTCTGTCACCATTAGTGAAACGCATTTCCTAGACGATAAATTGTTCCTGCCGCTTCTGCCAGAACGTCTGCCATATTCTTCTGCTCAAGTCTTTCATAATACAGAACAATACAACATAATATGAGATGTACATACATAATATTGTGTAGTTCCAGTAGGTGATGAAAAATTGAGTCGTGAATGGGGTTTTGTTGATAAATAGGTATGTACTATATTTGGAGATAACTTTGTAGCACATTTAAATATAAACCTCCACTTATACCATCACGGCATATCCCACAATGTGAGGTATCCAGCTGCAGGTGTGTGGGTGTGAATCACCTTATTATAAAAGGAAGCACGATACATGTTTAAAGGTTGATTGTTTACTCCAAAAATAATATAAGTACCTATATAATTACTTCGTACGTTTAGATTATTGGCAAAATAGTGTCATGCGCGTGTTCACTGTTCAAACAAATATTTTACCTTTAAGGGGGCTGTTCGGTAAATGTGGCAACACTTCCAACCTTTTCCGATCCCTGAAATATTGTTACCTACATAGGAACGAAAACTATCGTCAATACTCTCTCGTCGTGTGTGAACGCATTGCACTGTGACAGAAAGTTATATAGTCGACTCAAGAGAAAATATACATGTTTTCTACCTTTTCGCATCAATCATCGAAACTACGCGCCGTGCGCTATTTTGAATTCCTGAACCGTGTTCAGAGGAAGTTTTAAAGTGTAAATCAGTGTTGTGTCATAGAGGTTGGTGTAGTGCCCTCCGTGAAGACACTACACAAGACGAAGGAAGAAGGCTGCCAAGGTAGGTGCAATATTTTCCCTTCTCTCTATACGCAACAGGGGCATATAAACCTAAACACCCCAATTTCAAATCAAATTCGTCAAATATGTTAAACAGTGTGTTTCTAGAAAAATATACAATAATTGTTTTCAACATTTCTCTAGTAAATGTTCGTCATACAATTTTAAAATACAGTATAAATTGCCCTAAAAAATATTAAAAATATCCTTTTTCATAGCATTTTTTTAAAATAAGTCCGTACCTATGTGTCAAAGAAAATAAATCTTATATGCTCAAAGATTGTATAACATCCAAGTGAATGACCGACAAAATTTTTTAATTTCAATTATGGTTTGTTCTTAAAATGCAAAAAATCAACAAATATTGAGTTTCCGATAGTTTAAATCACGTATAAACCTTTCTTAACGCACGCAATAGTTACCCTTACTAACATGGTTTTAATATATCATATTTTCAGTCACTTGATTTAGGCTTATGTGTCCTCTTAAATGAATTTAACAAAGAAGGTATAGATAATATTGACTGTTGATTAAAAGATGGACTGAATGTATTACTTTTTATAGTAATCGTTTACACTTTTACTATAATAATATATTATGAGATTAAGGAGGGGACTGCTGCCAACGTACCTATTTTTGAATTTGATATATCATCATTATTTCTTATCAAATCGTTTTGAAAAAATAATTCAGATAGTTTGGGTATTAATAAACAAAAATACACCTGAACTTTTTGATAATGTTCTGTATAAATTCATGTAGAAAAATAATGGCATACCCCGATTTTAAACGTTTATCTTATATTTTTAATTAACTATAAAGCGTAGAGTAATATATATTTTTTAAAATTAAAGAAGACAAAAATATCTAGAAAAATATGATGTGACGTTGCAGTAATGCTTCAGGTTTAGTAAATAAACCTAAAAAACATTTATTTTCCATTCAGCGCCATTGCGTAATAAAAGTTTTTTTGGTTTATTTACTTAACCTGATGCATTAATGCAATGTCATATCATATTTTTCCAGGTATTTTGATCTTCTTTAATTTAAAAAAAATATTGCTCTATACCTTATATTTTTTAGAAATTTAAGATAAATGTCTAAAATCGGGGTATGCTTATTAATTTCCTAAAAGAATATATACAGAAAATAATCAAAAAGTTAAGGTATATTTCTCTTTATTAATATCCAAACTAACTAGGTTATTTTTTTCAATGATTCGTTTAGTAATAATGATGGTATATCAAATAGAAAAAAAGGTACGTTGGCAGCAGTCGCCCTCTTAAGTACTTACAAAACTTTTCCTGGAAGTTATTTCAAAAAATATCAACCGATGTTAGTAAACGAAGTCACACGAATGAATTGGTTATTCTGTTGCGCGTTGATCCACGAACGTTGTGATGCGCGCGCAGTTTATATTTACCTGCGCAAGCGCTGATACATATGCATGTATCTCCACACACTCTCGAGATTTACGGTAGCTACGGTAGCTGGTTCCTGCTTTGTCCAGTGTAACTTCAACTGCAACAGCCTCCCTTTCCCTCATTTTGTCGTTTTCTTCTTCTGAATTTTGAGTAGCTACCTTCTATGTGTTTTTTAACAGTAATAATCTGTCAACACTGTGCAGTAAGATACATTTTTTTAATATCCGCAAACAAAATTTGTTTTTAATATATTGTTAATATGGTAGGGATTATAAAGGGGATTACCTACTTATCGAGCGACTAAAAAGTACCTACCTAGAAACTATGTCAAATATTAATTTATACGCACCGTATAACAAGTTGCTACATTCTGGGGACTTACAATATTAATCGTCTCACAGATTCAGACTGAAAACAGGATTATAAACTGTGTCTCCACCGGGAATCGAACCCGGGACCTTTAGATCAGCAGTCAGTCTTTTGCTCTGCTACTTTGTCTTTTTAATCAGCTAAGACGTTAAAAAAAATCAAACCTCATTCATTCATTCATACCATCATGGCGCATCCTACAAAACGAGGTAGCCAGCGACAGGTGCGAGAGTATTCAATACCATATAAAAGGAAGCACAACACATTCGTGTGTCTCCACAAACCAGTCTCTTTTCATTCAAACATTCAGAATGGGCGGTGAACTCACACGTTTTTTTTTTTCATTTCATTTATAGAATAATAAATAGATAAGTTTTGTAACATAGGAAGGAATGTAGGAAAGTAAAATAAGCAAGATTATGGAATAGCCTTAGTCCGGATATTGCGTCGTCTAACTCACTTAGTATTTTCAAGAAAAAACTAAAGAAGGAATATTTATCCTTGAACACCTGGGGGGCAAGTCTGGTTCAATCAGCGAAATCAAAACCCTCGTGATTACCCATATCATGGATATAATTATTATATGGAGTTCTACAAAATCTCTACATGTCATAGAACTCCATACAATAATTATATCCATGATATGGGTAATCACTGGGGTTTTGATTTCGCCGGTCGAACCAGACTTGCCCCCCTGATCACGATTTCCTCTCCTATCGTTTTTTCTTGCTATGAATTATTATTATTATTTTTTTGAGAAACTCTGGAATTTTTTGGAAAAAATAAATTTGAGATTTTGTATTTGTCTATGTTCGTACCAATTTTCAGCGTTCTAGTAGGGACGGACACACACACACACACACACACACACACACACACACACCCTCACACACACCCTCACACACACACACACACACACACACACACACACACACACACACACACACACACACACAGACACACGAAATGTTCTACTCCAAATTCTGAGTAAATCCGTATATGGAACATATATGATGCGAAGCCTCTAAATTGGTGTTTTTTGACTTCAAAGTTGGAAAAGCCGTGAAAAATATACATAGATCCTACATACAAATCTCGCATATCCTGGCTTGAAACATTGTCGATATGTTAAGAGAACAAAGTTCTCTTGAACAAATCGACAGTTGGAAAAGAGTGGAAGCACTATTCTAAGCCGGTGCCTCACACCACAATCAATCTTCCACAGAAAACAATCTTCAAAGACGAAAACAAACTCTCACTGCAAAGTCTTGTCCGCCATTAATGGACAGAATGGAATTTACAACGTTGCTCTTAGAGCTGAGTAATATAGGTTGGTTGATATACATGTATGTTATGTTGTATCATATTTGTGGGAATTGTTCCTAAAAGCCTTCAGCCTACGAAATACCGACATACATTATATATGTATATAAAGCTTGGTTACAGGATTCATTGTACACCAACACTTAGGTACACCTAATGCATTAATTTGAATACTTAGTCACCACCAGGAAGCGAAGTGTCACAAGTTTCCCATACAATTATAATACACATTGCTTCCATGAAATTGGATTAGGTAGTTATGAAGTGCGAAGGAATCCATATTCTAAATAACTTAGCTATCCATTCAAGCAAACTATTGTGGGTTTGGATGGAAACTCAGTATTAATGAGTATATTTTTGCTCTGGTGCACCAAATTAGAATAGTACTTACACTATTTTCTTAAAACCAAACAAACATACAGTCATATAAACAAATAATATTATTAATATTGACGATCGACAAACTTAACTTAAATAATATTATAATAAACTCAATAAATGTGTTATCGGCCTGTAATAATATATCATAAATGGCAGTGGTTTAAATACATATGCGTAAATCATATCATAAATGGCAGTGGTTTAAATACATATGTGTAAATCATATCATAAATGGAAGTGTTTTAAATACATATGTGTAAATCATATCATAAATGGCAGTGGTTTAAATACATATGTGTAAATCATATCATAAATGGCAGTGGTTTAAATACATATGTGTAAATCATATCATAAATGCTATCGATTTAAATTCATATTTGTAAATTATATCATAAATGCCAGTGGTTTATATACATATGTGTATTTAATTAATTTATAAACAGTGGGATTAAGTTATAAACGTTTTTTTAATGTTTATTTAAAATTTTAAGAAAAGTATATCATAAATGCCAGTGGTTTATTTACTATTTTATTTATTTTATTTTTAATATATTTTATAATACAAATCAATATATAAATTCACTAGTAATAATATTCTTACATATTTTTCCCTGCAGTACCTCATCAAAAAGATTACAATCTTGTGCTTGATGAGGGAAACACTTAAAAAAAAAATATATCAATACAAAGCAAAGTCAACATAAAAGTAAAAGTAATTAAATCAAATCATACATGAACAAAAAAAAAATCAAATAAACATCAAAAAAAGGTTGAAAATAAATGAAAAAGAAGAATACTCAAATTAGAAAACATATCAGAATACATATTGAAACCAAAAAAAAGAAAAACATGAAAATAATTAAAAAATGAGTAATATAGAATTATAGACGATTCAAATATATCAAAACACATATTCAAAAATAAAAAAAAAGAAAATACTGGAAATTGAAACAAATCAAAACAACAAAATCGAAAACTACTATTTTAGAAAGTTAAGTGGTTTAAAAACATAATGTGTGTAAATAATATCATAAATGCCAGTGGTAAAAAAAATATTATGTTTAAATCATATCATAAATGCCAGTGGTTTAAATATATAAGTGTGTAAATCATATCATAAATGCCAGTGTTATAAAAAATATTGTGTGTTATATCATAAATGCAGTAGTATAAATACATGTACTTATGTGTAAATCACATAAATGCCAATGGTTTAAATACATATTATGTGAAAATCAAATAAATGCCAGGGCTTAAATACATATGTGTAAATCAATGGTTTATATGTGTTTCAAAATATCGGAAATCCCAAATTTGTTATTTTTTTGCAATTTAAGAACAAAAATGACTAGAATTGAAATAAAAAACATATCAGTTATTCACTTTTTTTGCACTTTTTAATCATATAAAAGATTTATTTCTTTACAACACATAGTTATGGAGTAAATAAAAAAATATATAGATATTTTAAATATGTAATTATTTTAGGAGAATTTTTGCTGAACTTTAAAATTGTGTGACGTACATTAACTAGAGAAATGTTGAAAATACTTATGGTATTTTTTTTAAAAATACCCGGTTACACATATTTGAGAAATTTGATTTAAAATTGGGGTGTTTAGGTTTATATCCCCCCTTCAACTAAGCAGTAACGCTTGTGAAATATTTTTTTATAAAAAATGAATATCTCCTTGTTAAACAAGTACATATACATCTTCCTACGTTCCCTAAAATAAGAATGAATGCTTGTGCTAGAGGTGAACGAAATCAGTCGAAGCAGGATTCGAACTCGCGACCACTGGATTACTAACACAGCGCGCTTACCGCTCTGACATCGACCCATCTATGCACTGTCTACACACGATACCTATTGAGATATAATTGAAGTGACAAACTCTCGAATATTCATTCCATGGTGGTGGAGAATAAAAATAAATAGATATAAAGGTTTTGAAATAATAAGGGATATTTTCACAATGCTAATAAATAATATTGCTAAGGATATATACCGTTTCGGTACATATCATGTAACAACAAACCAGTCGACGAAAAGTATTCGTGGTAAGGTGGCATCATTCAGAAGATTAATTTCACAAACAGACCATATTTCACACAAATACCTCCGAGGATTTCACAAAAAAATATATTTCAGAATCCACCCCAAGGGATCCATCATTATCGTCGAGCTGTAAGATGGGCCGGGTTAACATGATGACAAACCAAGTTTTTTTTATGTTTTCATTTTGACGATGTGGACGGGGTTTCTATAGGACACTCATTATGTTTTATAATCTCTGTAATATATTGATGTTGCGCCTGGTATTAGGCAAAGTGTATAACAAGTTACGAGATCATACGAAGGATGATTCGGGAATATTCGGGATTGAATATAAAGGTAGGTCGGGGTTTTGTTAAGGGCTTTTTGCTGTTTGGATTGATAAACGATAGTGCTCTCACGTTGTGGTTCTTTGATATTAATTGTACTTCTCTCTGTTAATATAATTACTGTAAATTGTAATAAAATGTGTTAGTAAAAACGCGTGTATTAATTTATTATAAACTGAGTATCTAAAGTTAGCAGATACCACAATCTCCATCCATACCATCAAGGCGTTTTGCTACTTGGGATATGCAGAGATAACCGAACGCCAGAATCTTCTCTCTTGGCATGCATTTCTCGCTTTGTTCACGTCCAAGCATCGACTCATACACGCTCTTCTGTTATTCTTACTTTTAACGTCTCCATTTTTCAAAATACCATTTATGTAATCGTGCCAACTTTTCCTTGGCCGACCTCTACTTTTCGTTTTTCTTTTAACAGCCTTATACCTATACTTTTTTTGTTAGACGGTCATGTGGCCGCCAAAGTGTCCATGTCTCACTAGGAAACACTAGAGTCGGTACGACGCCGACGGCGACGATACCATATAAAATTTTTTAAAATTAAAATTCTTTAAGTTAATTCGAGAGGGGATTAGTCAATAGATTCTTGGGATAATTATTAGTCTAATAAATGTTCTTAGTCAGTTTAAGTTAGATTGTGTACCGCGAGCTCTGCTTGCCTTGAAATAATTGGGTCAGCCATTAACAGATCTTAATGCACCATCCACTCTATTACTTGCTGTTACTCTCCTTTCAATATAAAAATATAATCATTGATATACATAGGTTCAACGAGGATTCATAACCTTTCACTGAACGATTGATTATGCTGAACTGATCTACTAATGAGGGCCTAGGCCAGTCAAGTGATATGATTATCCTGTGAAATTGAAAGGAAGTAAATCTTTTTAGAACCAATGATTATTTTTTATCGACATTATGTACATCGACAGCATAAACGCTAAACGATTGTTCAAATTGAGTAAATTTTTGTAGAACCTGAATCACAAACACACATAAAAGTTGTACCTACGAGAACCAAATCGACTTATGGACAAAGAAATTTTCATTTCCTTGGAGTAAAAATTTTCAATTTGCTTCCAATTGAATTGAAGAAAAATACAAATATAAACAGCTTTAAATGTGGATTAAAGAAGTGGATAAAAAAAACAGACAAGACAGTGATAAATAAACAACTCTACGTTAACATACAATGACACACACGCACACCTAAACAATATACCTATATAATTATAAGCTGCTTCAGAACAGGTTTTTAACCTAGTGAAGCAGTTTACATTCCGCATCTAGTTCTTAAGGATCTTTTTTTTTTGTAAAAATATTGTATTGTTAAACTTTGATGTGTACCTGTATATTATTTCTTATGTTACAAAAAAAAAAAAAAATAATATATTATTATGAATGTAAAAATGGATTTTCCATAAATAAATAAATAAAAAACATATTATATACAAAACATCAATAGGTATATACAAAACAGCAGACCGACAGCGGTCCTACCAATGGTCCTTGTGTTTTACTCGTAATAAAATATGGCCTTGAAACGACGATCCTTACAGCAAAAAGTGTCCACAACTCCAAAGTTGGGCAGCGATCCATGTATTGGCAGATGCTTGGTGCGAGTCTCCGTGACAGAATACGATACGAAGAGACTAGGCACTGTACTAAAGTTGTTTTAATAAACAAAAAAAAATCAAATTTCAGAATTACCTTCGTATGGCCCTGAATCGTCAATTAATCGTCCTTACCTCGAGTCGCATTTTTTTCTCTTCCTTATTTAAAGACGAATTTTTATCATCGGAGAAAATTGGTCATTTGATCGTTCTTTTTGAGTACTGAAGGGAGAAAAAGAAGAGAGACCTCATCACGATTATTAAAATGCTCATTTTTCAATTAATGAAAAAATATTAAGTAACGAAAAAAAACATAGAATGAGTACCCACTATGGCCAAAATTCTGATTTTATATTTTAATAAGCTCGCGGTAAAAATCACAGAAGATTCAAATTATAATTGGTATTTTTAGTTGTCTTGTACCTGTTTTTTCAATTAAAATTTTCATCATTACTACAAAACGAATCATTTAAAAATAAAATAACCAAGTTAGTTTAAATATTAATAAAGAAAAATATATACCTTAACTTTTTAATTATGTTCTGTATATATTCTTGTAGGAAAATAATAAGCATACCCGATTTTTGACATTTATCTTAAATTTCTAAAAAACTGTAAGGTATATATAGAGCATTATATTTTTTTATAAATTAAAGAAGATCAAAATATCTGGAAAAATTAAAAAATAATGCATTAGGTTAAGTTATTAAACCAAAAAAACTTTAATTTCGCAATGGCGCTGAATGGAAAATAAATATTTTTTTAGGTTTATTTACTAAACCTGAAGCATTAATGCAACGTCACATCATATTTTTCCAGATATTTTTGTCTTCTTAAATTAAAAAAAAAACATGTTGAACTACGCCTTTTATTTGATTGAAACATAAGATAAACGTTGAAAATCTAGGTATGCCATTATTTTTCTACAAGAATTTATACAGAACATTATCAAAAAGTAAATATATATTTTTCTTTATTAATACCCAAACTATCTAAATTATTTTTTTCAAAACTATTTGATAAGAAATAATGATGGTATATTAAATTGAAAAATAGGTACGTTGGCAGCAGTCCCCCCCTTAAATACTTTTTTTATGGAAAATTTCCTTTCCACGTTATTAAACACTTGTTGATTTTAAATCATTGTGCTACCAAAATTTTTAATAGGTATGACGTATTTGAATATTTTCGGAATGAAAATTGAAACAGTACTCAACACTAACATCTAAAAGTATATGTGTTGACAGTACCTACGTGTTAAAGTACATGGCGCTCGGTCATCTCTGCTTACCTCGTACGGGTCATGGCGTGATGGTATGTATGTATGTTAACAAATCGATTTGAATTTCAAAGAAAATATTTTTAGGTACCTACTGCTGTGTAAATGTGTCATCAATGTCCAATTTATATTGAATCATTGAATGTTTTTAGGACACACCCGTTCCACATCACTTTGTGTACCAACCTCCTGGCGTAAAGTCGTAGCTTATGTCAGCTTTATAATATATTCCATAATATGTGGTTCAGACATTTTATTAAAATATTTTGTTGAATTGTTCGGAATAACATTTGTTTTATTTTTATATTCTTATTGATTTTATATATCCCTTCTTTATTTTTATTGATATATTTTATTTTCTATGTTTTTACTTTTAAATTTTATTTGTGTTTTTTTATATTCTTATTGATTATATATTATGTTGTTTTATATTATTGATTTTATATATAGATTTTATATGTGTTTTTTTATATTCTTATTGATTATATGTATGTTGTTTTATATTATTGATTTTATATATCCCTTCTTTATTTTTACTGATATATTTTATTTTCTATGTTTTTACTTTTAATTTTTTTTTATATTCTTATTGATTATATGTTGTTTTATGTATATTATTGATTTTATATAAAGATTTTATATGTGTTTTTTTATATTCTTATTGATTATATGTTGTTTTATATTATTGATTTTATATATCCCTTCTTTATTTTTACTGATATATTTTATTTTCCATGTTTTTACTTTTAAATTTTATTTGTGTTTTTTTATATTCTTATTGATTATATGTTGTTTTATATTATTGATTTTATATATCCCTTTTTTATTTTTACTGATATATTTTATTTTCTATGTTTTTACTTTTAAATTTTATTTGTGTTTTTTTATATTCTTATTGATTATATGTTGTTTTATATTATTGATTTTATATATCCCTCTTTTATTTTTACTGATATATTTTATTTTCTATGTTTTTACTTTTAAATTTTTTTTTTATATTCTTATTGATTATATGTTGTTTTATATTATTGATTTTATATATAGATTTTATATGTGTTTTTTTATATTCTTATTGATTATATGTTGTTTTATATTATTGATTTTATATATCCCTTCTTTATTTTTACTGATATATTTTATTTTCCATGTTTTTACTTTTAAATTTTATTTGTGTTTTTTTATATTCTTATTGATTATATGTTGTTTTATATTATTGATTTTATATATCCCTTTTTTTTTACTGATATATTTTATTTTCTATGTTTTTACTTTTAAATTTCATTTGTGTTTTTTTTTATATTCTTATTGGTTATGTTGTTTTATATTGTTGCTGTACGCTGCACATGTGCTTTGTATGTTTTGTAAAAGTCCTTCAAATGGGCGTTGAAGGAATAAAATAAAATAAAAAAATTATAAAAATGAAAATAAAGCAAAGTGCCAAAGCAAGAAACAAGTTGATGTCTTTCCCTCCATTACAAGTTAGAAGGGTATATCTATCACTACGGATTCTACGGAATATGTGGCCAAAGTATGCTGCTTTGTGTCTCTTGAATAAAACTTTATACATGGTGGTCTGAAAATAGCATCTCAAATGTTTGCAGAGAGCAGGGTCCATCCATAGCTTTGCCGCTCTCTAGAGACTGAAGATAGCTTATGTAGTTGGGGGTCTAGCAATTACATTATTCAAGTAGCTTGTATGTGGCTAGACTCTCCGATTCATATAAGACGGGCATCAATTATGCAGAGTTTTAAGTGTTTGTTGAAGTAATGATATTTACTATGTTAGTAGGTATATTATTTACTATTTTCTTATCTGGTATTTTTTATTTTTTTTAATTTTTTTATTATTAAGAAAACAAACAGGATACAATGTTATAAGGATAAATACAATATGAAGACTTAACAGTAAGGAAAGTTCATTGTACCCCAATAATATGTTTTCACATAAGATATAGGGTGAACTTGTTTTTGACTTATTTAGTAAGTTTAAAAGTAATTAATATAATACTTGTATGTAGTGTGTATTAAGTAAGTGGATATGTGTTATATTTGATGTATATGTATTATATATTATAATAATATTGTGTATGCGAGATAGATTGTGAATGAATGTGACTATTTATCGAATTGTTGTAATATGTATGTTCTGAAATCCGCCTGTGATTTATATACTATATCGAAATGTTTAAAATATGAATTGTAGTTGGAGCAACTTCGTCTAATGTAATTATTTTGTGAGTAGTTAGTGTTACGTCGGTCGACATTGAACAAAAACTGAGATCTGAAATTGCGTGATGGACAGTAAAAATTTAATTTAGAAAGTAAGTAAGGCGAGTCTACACGGTTATGCATAATTTTGTGAAGGTACATCATATCTATAATTGTTCGTCTGTTTTCAAGATTATAAATATTATGGTGTTTTGCAGATTTCCGATATATTTAGTCTGGTTGCAGGTTCCGATATATTTCTGGTATATTTAATTTACATTTAGGTATTTGTTGTAACTATTGTATGTAAGATAATATGGTTTGTGTAGATAGCATTGCACCCCACTGCTCACAAGCTGGAATAAAAACCTTATAATTATTTGGGTCCTTATTACTTTCTCAGATGTTTCCTCTCGTGGGATTTTGGGGTAGCACGAACAATGCTTGTCAAGGTACAATCAGACGCTATGGGAAACTTCCATAAATTTGTATAAGATAGAATTTGCAATATGCCATAGAGAAGTCTATGGCACTCACACGAGCATAGAAAATATGTCATAAATCGCTATGCAAAACTATGACAATATCGCGGGCATAGGAAAGTATGGCCGTCGAAGCCATAACTTATGGCGTTCCACTCAGACACTACGTCGTTTGTATGCTATGGTCATAGTTTTCTCTATGGAGCTACAATATTTTCGTTGACACATCTTGTTCCCGCGTGATCTATTTGTAGTCATGTTGTGTTTGATGTTTGTTGTTGTGCAGGACAAAGTTTTATTAATGGAGAAAAGAGATAAAAAGCAAGTTTTCATTCGAATGACGATTGTAAAATGTCGACGCAAATCCCAAGTCAATTCTCCTTCCTATCCAATCACGCACTCAGATTTTGCGTTTCCTTTTATTTTTAGGTTTCTCAGTATTATCTTGTCCCTTGGCAACTAAATATGAAGCAATAATTACAGCCAATTTCGTTTTTCTGGACACTTTGGACGAAATTAAAAAACTCGAATTCGATACCGAATTGACAGAATGACAGCAATCGACGACATATTATGTAGAAAAATATATGTTCATCACGTTGGAAATATTTTTTTTATGCCATAGCCGACCATAATATATTATGCTTACATGAAAATTCTTCGAAACACAATTGTTCGAATGCGCAATTGTACGAATAACAATTTTTCGAAAATCAGTTATCAGAATGACAATTGTCCGAAAACAAATTATTCGAACTTACATTTGTTGGAAAACCAATTGACCGAATTTAATATATTTTTGTGTCATTATGTTGTCTCCTTTGACATATTTGTTGCCAGTAACATATATTCGATGAAGACTATTACATATTACTTGTTGTATTATTGTTGGGTACGTATGTTTGCACATTTTTAATAACTGATGTTTGACAGCGCGGTGCGTCGCCATGTTGTTTATTCCATAGATTTTTATTATACATAATATACCTACTATGTAGATGTAGTACTCCGTGCAAAAAGTGAGTCATGGAATATCGCGCGTTTGACGTTTTGGTTGGCAACATATTTCAGTTTTCCTTACATTTCATACATACATACATACCATCACGCCATGTCCCTTACGGGGTAGGCAGAGAAAACCGAACGCCATATCTTTCTATCCTGGCACACATTCATCGCCTCGTCAACATTCATGCATCGTCTCATACATGTTCGTCTATTATACATGCTTCTAACATTTCCGTCTTTCAGAATATCGTTCACATGGTCGTGCCATCCCTTTCTTGGGCGGCCCAGGCCTCTCAATCCATTCCTATCCGCTTTGTATATTTTCTTCGTCAGGCGTTCCTCATTCATTCTACCCATGTGGCCAAACCATCTCAGTGTGTTCACTTTCATTCTATTAAAGATATCTTTCTTCATCTTACATTCTTTCCTTATGTTCTCATTTCTTACCCTGTCATACATCGTTCTATTGCAGATTCTTCTTAGCGATCTCATTTCAACAGCATTTATTCTGCTTTCGTGCGACTTCCGCCATGTCCAGGTTTCACTTGCATACGTCAATGTTGGCACTAAGATAGCGTTATGAATGGCAACTTTGGCAGCCTTTGATATGTTGCGATCATTCATAACTGGTCTCAGTGCTCCATTCATTCTGCTTCCTGCCATCCTCTTCTTTCGATATCCTTATCAGGTCGTCCATTCCGTTGAAACATGCTTCCCAGATATACATACTCGTCGACTTGCTCGAGCCAATCATTCTCTACTCTTATTTTACACGCTGTTCTGCTTTCACTCTTTTCAAAGACCATTACCTTTGATTTGCTGGCATTCATTCTCAGACCGTTCTCTATGCATCCTTCATATACCATGCTTACAAGATACTGTAACTCTTCCATACTTTCAGCTAACAGTACTTTGTCATCTGCATACATCAAATCACGCACTATTACATTACTCAGTTTCAGACCCTTGCTTTCATCCTAAGGTTACTGTGTCGTTGACACGAACACATGCTTCGCTGTTCTCATATAATGACGCGATTGCGCGTATCAGCTTACTCTTCACTCCATACGCTGATAGTATATCCCATAGTTTCTCTCTAACAACTTTATCATAGGCCTTTTCTAGGTCTATAAAGGCACAGAAAAGTTTCTGGTTTTTATCCAGAACCTTCTCTGTGACCATTCGTAGAGAAAAAATTTGGTCTATACATCCTCTGCCGCCCACAAACGCTCCTTGGACATCCCATATCTTGCATTCAGTAACCTTTCGTACTCTTTGATCCAGGATCCTTGCGTACATTTTACCAACTGAGCTTAACAAACTTATGACTCTATATTTTTACACATCCTAAATAACTTTCCTAAATAAACAAAGTGTTTTTTACAACAAATAAATCCGTAAACAATTCACATTAGTCGTTATTCTCTATGGAAAAACGATGTACTAAAACGTCAAAAATCCCCCGGAAAAATGCCTCACTACGACACCTAGTACATTATAATAAAAATCTATGGTTTATTCCTCTCGCAATACTACCAACATGACGTCATAAAAAATCGAACAATTGTAATTTCTGATAATTGTGTGTTCGGAAAATTGTTTTTCGAAAAAATGTGATTCGAATAATTGCCATTCGTAAAATTTATTTTCGTAAAATTGAGCATTCGAATAATTGTTTTTCGAATAATTTTCCTGTCACCATATATTATTTGGCACTGCATGCGAGTATTCACTCACACGGGTACCTACCTAAATAAGTGTCGGCGTAGTTTTATGGCAACAGTGATACAAATATGTTGCCAGTGTTGACTGGTGTAGTGCCATAGCGCTAATCACACGATATGACCATTGTTCGGTAAATGTGGCAACACCCAAACCTTTTCCTCTCCTAATATATTGTTACCTACATGTGTAGTCAGCTGTACGATACAGCAGTGTATACATCGTCGTCAATTCGTCGTGTACGTCACACACAGTTGAAGTAAAAAAAATAGTTTCGATACATACGATCGAAATGTACATATTTTGTGTCATTTCGTATCAACTAAAATTTACGCGCCGTGCGCCTCCTGAAATACCCAATCCGTGATTGGGAGGTGGTGTCATTCATCATCAATATAGTGTGTGTTGTGATAACAGAGAACAGTTAGTGCCTTCCGTGAAGACTCCAGAAGAAGGAAGAAATTTGCCACCAGGTAGGGGCAATATTCCCTTCTCTCTGTATCCAACAACCATAGAAATCTGCCATATATATATATATATATATATATATATATATATATATATATATATATATATATATATATATATATATATATATATATATATATATATATATATATATATATATATATATATATATATATATATATATATATATATATATATATATATATATATATATATATATATATATATATATATATATATATATATATATATATATATATATATGGCTATTTGCCATAGTTTCTGACTCTTCCTAAGTGATATGATGTTGATGAGGTATTTATTTATTTATTTTATTTTAGAAAACTACAGCATTGTTAATTGTTTCTTTACATTTGGTGCTATTAAAATTATTACAAGCCAGTATTGTTTTCGTTAATTTAAATGAATGAATTACAAATAACTTGTATGCTGAGCAGTAGGTAAAAGAATAACAATTATAAGAGAAGAAAAAAAACAATTGATAATAAAAAAAAATACAATACATACCTAATGAAAATAAAATGGGGAAATGGAGGGATCATTGGAGTAAAGGAAGGACACCGTAAACAAATAAACATCTTTATTTGCTTACGGTAAGTTTCTATGGAGTCATGGAAAATGTCAGTGTGTTTAAATTTTAGATTATTGTCACTTTGAATTGTGTAAATAGTCGAGTGATATCCGTAGTTAGTATGGCAAATAGGTAGATGAAATAAATTTTTCGAACGGGTGTGCCTGTTTGGTACGTGGAGTGATATAGTGTTGGTATGTAGTGTTTTGTGTGTTGGTGCCATGTGTAATATTTATGTGTTGGTAAGGTCTGTAGTTTAGTCGATTTGAAGGAATTTCCTTGATTCGGGTTATCACTTTGATAGTAAAATAATCTACGATTGAAACATAATTTACGACCTCTCCAACTAAAACGGATGTTGTGACGGTGAAGAAAGGAAGCTGGTTGGATTCGATGAGCAATGTTGAAAGTGGACGGTTGTGCTATGTTGAAAGTGAATCGACATTCACATTAACTATAAGTACTTATCTTTCACTGTGATTAATTACGTATGGAATACTGTTTTACTTATCTTGATTTCAATCAGTATAGGTACCAGACTGTCTATGTATATATGTAGATATATGTACCTACCAACATAATATTTCAAAGATTTCAGATAAATACCTATACCTGTGTATTACACTGAGAAAACTGATATTCACAAATAACGTGAATTCAGCTTAAAGTATGGTGAATTCATCATAAGTACGGAGCATAGTGATATCTTCAAAATTAAGATTATAATACGATTTATGATGATAACGGCATATAAGATATGATTATGTTTCCTACTATTTATGTTTGCTTTCATCGTATCTCTTATGACGTCTTATTATATTTCCTACTATTTTTCGGTGAAGTTCTCTTATCTGCAGTGACGCCCTATTATTATAGATGACATCCTCATATCTCTTGTGATGTCTTATTATATTTCCTACTATTTTTCGGTGACGTTCTCTTATCTACAGTGACGCCCTATTATTATAGATGACTTCCTCATATCCCTTGTGATGTCTTATTATATTTCCTACTATTTTTCGGTGACGTTCTATTATCTATAGTGACGTCCTTTATTGTTCCTACTATTTTTCGATGACATCCTCATATATCCAGTGACGTCCTATTATAAAAAAATATTAAAATAACAATATAACTTTATTTATTTCCACTTATTTATTTTTATTCCACAACAAGTTTCAAGAACTACCGTTCTCTTCTTCAGGTGGGTTTGAACTGAAAAAGAGAACGGTAGTTCTTGAAACTAGTTGTGGAATAAAAATAAGTAAGCGGAAGTAAACAAAGTTATATTGTTATTTTAATTGAATAATTAAATAATTTTGTATTTTTCCACAATATTTTTTATATTAACGACCGAACGTTTTCGCCAAGGTGACTTGGCATTTTTAAGGTCCAAACGAAACTTTCGTTTTTCGTTTCGTTTACGAAAGTTTCGTTTGAACCTTGAAAATGTCAAGTCACCTTGGCGAAAACGTTCGGTCGTTAATTTAAAAAATATTGTGGAAAAATACAAAGTTATTTATTTTTTCATTTAAAATGGATTTCCACTCTGTAAACACAAAAACTCTAGAATCATGTTATTTAAATATTTTTTTAAAATGAATTTCCACAATGTCCACAAATTTCGATGACTTCCTCATATATCCAATGACGTCCTATTATAAAAAAAATATTTAAACAACAATATAACCTTGTCCACCTCCACCCACCTATTCCTACTACACAACCAGTTTCAAGAACCACCGCTCTCTTCTTCAGGTGGGTTTAAACTGAAAAAGAGAACGGTAGTTCCCGAAACTAGTTGTGGAACAAAAACAAGTAAGTGGAAACAAACAAAGCCACATTGCTATTTTAATTGAACAAATAAACAATCTTGCACTCTCCCGCAACATTCCTCACATCAACGACCGAACGCCCTCGCCAAGGCGACTTGGCGTCTTCAAGGTCCAAACGAAACTTTCGTTTTTCGTTTCGTTTACGAAAGTCTCGTTTGAACCCCGAAAACGCCAAGTCACCCCGGCGAAAACGTTCGGTCGCTAATACAAAAAACACTGCGCAAAAACACAAAGTCACTTATTCATTCATTTAAAATGGATTTCCACTATGTAAACACAAAAACTCTAGAATCATGTTATTTAAATATTTTTTTAAAATGAATTTCCACAATGTAAACGCCTCCTGAAAATAAAACACAATCTCATCAATTTTTAAGATGATGAGCATCATAATTATTCGTTATTTACTCAAATAATTCGATTCCATCTTACACATTTCAATGATAGCGTAATATTAAATGATTATTTCAGAATTTTAGGTGACCGCACCTTTTTTATACTTACGTCATGATATTTTTAGATTACACCAAATTGAAATTTTTTTCAGTGTACTTAGTGCTAATGACGATATATTTTATTTATTTATTTTAATTTTGGCACGTGTTACAAAATTAAAGAAACAACAAAAAAATCGCCCAGGAAGGGATGGCATGTCCATGTGAAAGGTATGTTGAAAGACGGAAATGTCAGAAGCATGAATAACAGACGAACATGTACCTACCTATAAGATGATGTATGAATGTCGCCGAGGCGATGAATGTGTGTCAAGTCAATGACTGTCCATGAGTGTGAATCTTCCATTCACATTCGTCGATTGTTCTTTTTGCACTATGGTGCTAAAATTGCTAATCTAGAGAGATCCATGAGCTACTTTTCGTGCTATGCATATTTTTTCTTGTCGCTCACTAAGCGTTTTGTGATGGGGCCGTTTACAGTCCCCATATGCAGAGCGGGTGGTCGTGGAAGTAGCGATCCATCATGAGACTATCCAATCAGCGTTTTAATAAAAATATATATTTGAATTCATCATCGTGTACAGCAAGTGCACAAAAACAGGAGGTGTTTCCATAAGACAATTTCTCTAAAGTTTAACCAGTAGGTACCTACCTACAATAGTAGGCATTTAGTGAGAAAAAATACAATGAGAGAAACTTATCTTAAGGCACTTGTATACCTTGAGCATACGGATGTACATAAATATGCACACTAAATTACCTTCTAATGTATGAAAAACGAAAAAAATATTATGTATCCGAGAATTTTTGGTGAAGAAATTCGAGGTAAAATTTAGAGGTTTTTCTTAAATAGCAAGACTAGTCATTAACATATTATTAAAATAATAAAAAAATAAAGCGGTAGATTTTCATGTATTGAATTATACATACCATCACCCCTTGTACATTGCGGGGTAGGCAGAGAGAACCGAACGCCACATTTTTCTATCCTGGCACGCATCCCTGGCCTCGTCCACATTCATGCATCGTGTCATACATGTTCGTCTATTGCTCACACTTCTAAAATTTCCGTCTTTCAGAATGTCGTTCACATGGTCGTGCCATCCCTTTCTTGGGCGTCCTCGACCTCTCATTCCATTCCTTTCCGCTATATAATATGTAATTATTGAAGTAAAAATCTACTTCATAGGCCTTGCAGCTATTTAGTTACTCACGATAAAATGATGGGTTTTACTAAAACTTAGTATTAAATTAATACGTATCTCAAAAAACTCCCGCAATAGAAAAAATATTGAATAATAAGCTGTTCTTTATTTCAAAGACGTATCTATTGAGGGTAGGTAGTGGTGAAAAGATTTTGAAAATGTAGGTAGGGGAGAGGGAGGCGCATTTCAACAGGAGGCAGATTTTAACAAGTTACTTTTTGGGACATCTAAAATATGTTTTAGTGCTTACTTGTTTTTTTAAGAATGGCAACATGGCAATTGGCAATCGCCTTTTTGTTTTGATCCATTTGCGTTTTTTAAAGCGACAGCATTAGCGCGCATTAGTTTTCACGGTAGTGTTTTATTATTTTTGGATGAGATTCGTAAGGGTTTTTGGAGCTGAATATTATACACAAATACGGTAACTGTTTTATTTTTTATTTATTATATTAGATGCTTCATTTATGTACTGATAGTTGTTGAATTTTCATATGTTTTGGTTATGAAAAAAATATTTAAAGTGTTTGTCTCATTGAGGGGCAGATTTCAACGGCGTTGAAATCTGACCTACATTTTAAAAATTATATTATTTTTAAAATTATGTCCTTATTAAGATAACAAATATGATAAATATAATTTTTTTCTTAATTAAGACTAAATGGTGAGGATGTATAAGAAAAAACGTAGGTACTTCTCAAGAATGAAGACGACATGAAAAAAGTCATTGATTAAAAATTTTCACCTGATAGAATTTATAATATTGAAGAGACAGGAACAACAAGAGTGGTACAAGCACCAATGGTTTAAATATATTAAAAGTGTTTTGAATTATTTTCTAATCTGATTATATACAATGTTGAAATGTGCCCCAAGGTTGTTGAAAACTGCCCCCTCGAGGATGTAGATTTCAACAAATATCGAACTTTAGTAAATTAAAAAATATGTCCTAAAAATAAATATTTTTTAAACAATTCAACGTTTCACCTTTTATTTGAATATATAGACAATATATCAAAATTTATTTGATGTTGCTTTAGCTATTAGCAATGCAGTTATGATCTTTATAGTAAAAATCGTTGAAATCTGCCTCCCTCTCCCCTACTATTATAGCCTACTATAATAAAATATTATATCTAAGGTGTTCTATGTACACTATGTTGACACAAAAATGTTATGATAAATAGGAAAAAATATGCTGTATTAAAAAGAAAATTCATAAATTATGTTGTTAAGAAAATTATGTTAAAAATTTTTTTTTTACTTATTGTTACATTTGATTTTTTCATTATGTTCTTTTCATTTTTATTAACTTTGTTTTATATATATATTTTTTTCTTGTTATTTACTGTGTATTTTTTGTTAAATAATTTTCAATGTATCTAAGAATTATCTTGGCTAGAACTGGAAAATATATAATATTTTAAGTGACCCGTCTCAAAACAGGTTTCCTTATTGAGACGGGAATGAAAAATGTATATAATCAAATAATATAAAATATCTTAGTTTCCACCCACGTTGAGTATTTTTATGCAAACTAGTTTCGGAGATATAACCGCTCCTTCGTCCGGACAAACTTATACTAAAATTAGATACTATGTACATAATGTGACCCGTGTACCTAAAATAAGGATCGGAAAGTTGTTAGGCAGAGGTTGTCAAAGGAATAATATTAAATAATTGAGTATTGTTTAAATGTACTTGATTAAAGTAGTTGGCATAAAAATACTCAACGTGGTTAAAAACTAAGATATTTTATTTTATTATATTAGTTAAAATGTGTCACAAAGAATTAACAGCAAAGTATGAAGAAAAATGTATTTTCATTCATGTATTTTTGTATAGGTAATTAACATCGGGTTGCCGGCACTGAAACTAAAAACTATAGCCTCTTAATGTTTAGAGTTTGATGAAAAAACAAAACTTGAAATTAATTAAAATTTTATAAAAGTGCAAAAACTTTTTGGCGTAACATAATTACAATAGGTAGGTACCTAATAATTATATATCAAGGATAAAAAATTCATTGGTTTAGATAAAACAGAAAAAAGTTTTTTTGTTAAACAAATTATTAATGTTACTCAAATGAATAGGTAATATTGTAAAACAGTATTATTTTCGTATCGAGATCCATCTATTTATTTATTTATTTATTTTATTTATTTATTTACTAGTTGCATGTAACACATGAGATCCAACTGTCGATAGCGATAGTATGTATAGTTGAAGAATAAGTACCAAACTATAAACCCATAAATACAAATTATTTAATATTTTAAGATATTTGGTTTCCTACACAACACATGTACCTAGGTATGTATGTCAATATAGGATAGTATGGAGGTCAGTCCTTTGATCCTATTGTGTGAAGGCTACTACGATACAAATTGTATGAAGCACTAAATTCAATTTTTATAAAAATTGTTAAAAAAAGTTTGAGATGTGCTAATACATATTTTATATTTTTTATAGAAAATTAAATTATCTAGTTGGGGTGTTTCGGCTTTTTTCGATATTTTTAAAATATTTGGCAGTTAAACTTATAAATTTATCATAAAAAAAATATTTTTCTTAATAAAAAATGTTAGAGAAACCCTGGAATTTTCTTGAAAAAATTAATTTGAGATTTTGTATTTTTCTATGTTTATACCAATTTTCAGCGTTCTAGCTTTTATGGTTTCTGAGATATATGGAAAAAAAAGTAAAAATTCAAAAGTTGATAACCCCTGACTGAAACAAAAATTCAAAATTCTGAGTATAAAAGTTTTGTAGCCTTATAACTGTTTATATATTCTGAAATTTTGGGCTCTGTGAATTGAGCGGATCAAAAGTTATAAGGGGGGAACGGACACACACAGACACACACACACACACACACACACACACACACACACACACACACACACACACACACACACACACACACACACACACACACACACACACACACACACACACACACACACACACACAGACACACACACACACACAGACACACGAAATGTTCTACTCCGAATTCTGAGTAAATCCGTGTATGGAACATATATGCTGCGAAGCCTCTAAGTTGGTGTTTTTTGACTTCAAAGTTGGAAAAGCCGTGAAAAAAGTAGACCTCTCCATACAATTCTCGCGTATTCTGGCTTGATACATTGTCGATATGTTAAGAGAACAAAGTTCTCCTGAACAAATCGACAGTTGGATTAAAGACACCAACAGAACATTGAAATATACACACACAAGTTAACACATGATACAAACACATAAGGTCTCCAATGCTCCAATGACAGGCGTCTGTCACATACTACTAAACATTAATTTAAATAAAAAAAAACAATCATCGCTTAAAACGTATTTGCATAAGATTTGCAGTAAAATAACAATGGTAATGGTGATAAAACAAAAGCCTTTAAATAAGGACAGAGATTACAATAATAATGTGTACATAAAATAACATTTACTGTGTGCAAGATAATAATGTTGCCATCACTGCACAATGCGAGTCTGATTTTTTTAAGAGTGCCAAAGCTCATAGGGTGACCATGGTGTAAAAGAAAAAAATATTATGAGATTTTTTTTTATCATTTCATGATATAAAACGGTTGTAACTTTCACATGCATATATCTTGTAATGCTTTTAACGAATATTTTACGTCTGTACTTATTCAAAACTCAAACAGAAATAATTACGAAAGCGGCGAGACGCAACCTTTAAATGATAATAATCTATTATTAATACATGACTTACAGGTGGACGTTTCGTTAGTGAGTAGGTATATAAATAACTTAAATATAAACAAGGGCTCAGGATCCGACAAATTACCGGGGGTTTTCTTGAAGAATTGTTTGCCTGAGATATCGGAACCTTTATCGATAATATTTAATAAATCTCTGCGCGAAGGTTGTTTCCCATCAGTGTGGAAACAAGCATGGATATCTCCAATACATAAAAACGGAGATCGTTGTGACGTTAAAAATTACCGACCAATATCAAAACTCCCAATAGTTAGCAAATTACTCGAAAAGATAATAATAAATCATATTAACCCAAAAATAAACCCATATATCAGTAATAGTCAACACGGATTCAGAACCAAAAGATCTGTTGAGACAAACCTACTTGAGTTTACCCATTATATAACACAATCGATGCATGAAGGAAAACAGGTTGACGCCTTCTATAGTGATTTCTCCAAAGCATTTGATAAACTTAATCATAACATTTTGTTGGAGAAACTATATAAACTGGGAATCAGGGGTAACCTCCTAAGATGGTTTGAATCCTACATAAAAAATAGGTCTCAGGCGGTAACTGTATGCGGATACACATCATCATACTTACCTATTCATTCTGGAGTACCCCAGGGGTCCCATCTGGGACCACTCCTGTTCCTAATATATATAAACGACATGGGAAACTGTGTAAAAACCTCGAACTTATTACTATTTGCAGACGATGCTAAACTATATCGAAAAATCGAGTGTATCACTGATTGTATTGATCTTCAAAACGACATCGACGCACTAAAAGAGTACTGTCAGGTAAATCAACTGTTCCTGAATATCGACAAGTGTAACTTTATAACTTATACCAGAAACAAAAACAGGATAAACTTTGATTATAAATTAAATAGCTCGACTCTAGAACGTAAGTCCGAAATGAGGGACTTAGGAATTATATTAGACGAAAAATTAAATTTCATTAAACACTATGACAATATTACTTCCCGTGCTTACAAGACCCTAGGCTTTATATTTAGAAACACAAAGGATTTCCGGAATCCCAACTCGCTGGTAATACTGTTCAACTCGCTTATCCGAAGTCTTTTGGAATTTGCCTCTGCGGTCTGGAACCCGAGTTATACTGTCCACATTAATGCTATAGAGAGATTACAAAAAAAATGCATAAAACAATACAATTTCAGAAACCGTCGGTATTTCCGGTATTATGATCAAGCACTTACACATTATAAAATAAAATCACTGGAAGACCGAAGGATAGTTATTGATCTGGTCTACTTGTACAAAATTTTAAATAATATAGTCGATAGTAGTGCACTCCTGAGTGCAATCCGTTTCCACTGTCCATCTAGAAGCAACAGAAATAAAACACTATTTTATATCGAGTCCTGTAGAACAAACTATATATTAAACACATTTGTCAATAGAGCGTGTATTGGTTTCAATAATAACTGTATGACCAATACAAAGATAGACCTGTTTTCTTCAAACATTGCATCCTTTAAAAAAGAACTGTTAAAATCAATAAATGGATATATAGTCTAATTAAGATGCCTATATTCTTGTGAAAAATCTAAATATATACTATAGAAAAATTATGGAAAAGTATATATAAAACCTAACAAGTAAAATGTTATGGCACTGAAATAATATATTATAAACAATAAATTCATTGAACTGTAAACATAAGCGAATGAAATCACAATTTGAAATAATCTGCGAGTTAACAAATATTTTTAATAACGTATTTTAAGATATTTATAAAAAAAGATGACAAATGAACAGTACGTAAATGTTTTACCCTAGATAAAAAAATGTACATAAAATATTTGTATGTTATGTACTTTTATTTGTCTCTATTTGTTGCTAAAAATAAGGAAATAGATATCATCTCCATCTCCATTATCACTTGAAATATTCTTTTTTCGTATTTATTGAGAATTTTTACCGAATAAACAATATAAAATGTAACTAATAACTAGGAAATACTGTAATTGGCGATATAAATAAGAAAATTATTTACTGTATACCTATAAATGTTTGTAAACAGCTGTTGTATTTCTTAATAAAACAAAATAAAAAAAAAATAAAAAAAAAAAAACCTTCAAATCTTTTCATACCTATTCTTACTCCCGGTACCATGCGGCTTTAATGAGTCTATATTATTAGGTTTTTTCTGCAAATGTTAATGGGCATCTCCTGGTAAAGTAATATTTAAACAAAATATTTATTTGATACTTTTTGTTAGGAAAATAAAAGAATACATTATGAAGTAATTAATCCTTATAATAATAAACAGTTACATATTATTTTACAAAATAATTAATTATGTTATACAAAATATTTACATAATAGTTCATTGAGGCAAATACACATACATAAATAATATATCTATGTAACTAATACAAATAAATAATGGACACTTATTCTATACTAAGACGGTGATAACACATGTTTATAATAACTAGTTGCATGTAACACATGAGATCCAACTGTCGATAGCGATAGTATGTATAGTTGAAGAATATGTACCAAACTATAAACCCATAAATACAAATTATTGAATATTGTCAGATATTTTGTTTTCTATACAACATATGTAGGTATGTATGTCAAGATAGGATAGTATGGAGGAAGGTCCTTTTTTCCTACCCAGAATATGAAAATTGCATGATGGTATGTATGTATGTTTGGAGATGCAAACTATTAAGTCTTCTTACATATTGTGTATAGGCGACTGCCATACAAAATGTATAAAGCGATGTCGTCACTAAATTCAATTTTTAAAAAAATTGTTAAAAAAAAATTGAGATCTTCTACTACAATGCTGATATTTTTTATAGAAAATTAAATTATCTAGTTGGGGTGTTTCGGCTTTTTTCGATATTTTTAAAATATTTGGCAGTTAAACTTATAAATTTATCATAAAAAAAATATTTTTCTTAATAAAAAATGTTAGAGAAACCCTGGAATTTTCTTGAAAAAATTAATTTGAGATTTTGTATTTTTCTATGTTTATACCAATTTTCAGCGTTCTAGCTTTTATGGTTTCTGAGATATATGGAAAAATAAAATAAAAATTCAAAAGTTGATAACCCCTGACTGAAACAAAAATTCAAAATTCCGAGTATAAAAGTTTTGTAAGCCTGTAACTCTTTATATATTCTGAAATTTTAGGCTCTGTAAATTGAGCGGATCAAAAGTTATAAGGGGGGGACGGACACACAGACACACAGACACACACACACACAGACACACGAAATGTTCTACTCCGAATTCTGAGTAAATCCGTGTATGGAACATATATGCTGCGAAGCCTCTAAGTTGGTGTTTTTTGACTTCAAAGTTGGAAAAGCCGTGAAAAAAGTAGACCTCTCCATACAATTCTCGCGTATTCTGGCTTGATACATTGTCGATATGTTAAGAGAACAAAGTTCTCCTGAACAAATCTACAGTTGGATTATTGAATATTTTCAGATATTTTGTTTTCTATACAACATATGTAGGTATGTATGTCAAGATAGGATAGTATGGAGGAAGATCCTTTTTCCTACCCAGAATATGCAAATAGCATGATGGTATGTATGTATGTTTGGAGATGAAGTATCAAACTATTAAGTCTTCTTACATATTGTGTATAGGCGACTGCCATACAAAATGTATGAAGCGATGTCGTCACTAAATTCAATTTTTATAAAAATTGTTAAAAAAAAATTGAGATCTTCTACTACAATGTTAATATTTTTTATAGAAAATTAAATTATCTAGTTGGGGTGTTTCGGCTTTTTTCGATAATTGTAAAAGTTTTGGAAATATAGGCAGTTAAACTCATAAATTTATCATAAAAAAAATATTTTTCTTAATAAAAAATGTTTGAGAAACCCTGGAATTTTTTTGAAAAAACTTATTTGAGATTTTGTATTTGTCTATGTTTGTACCAATTTTCAGCGTTCTAGCGTTTATGGTTTCTGAGATATATGGAAAAATAAAATAAAAATTCAAAAGTTGATAACCCCTGACTGAAACAAAAATTCAAAATTCCGAGTATAAAAGTTTTGTAGGCCTGTAACTGTTTATATATTCTGAAATTTTAGGCTCTGTAAATTGAGCGGATCAAAAGTTATAAGGGGGGGACGGACACACACTCACACAGACACACACACAGACACACACACAGACACACAGATACACAGACACACACACACACACACACACACACACACACACCACACACACACACACACACACACACACACACACACACAGACACACGAAATGTTCTACTCCGAATTCTGAGTAAATCCGTGTATGGAACATATATGCTGCGATGCCTCTAAGTTGGTGTTTTTTGACTTCAAAGTTGGAAAAGCCGTGAAAAAAGTAGACCTCTCCATACAATTCTCGCGTATTCTGGCTTGATACATTGTCGATATGTTAAGAGAACAAAGTTCTCCTGAACAAATCGACAGTTGGATAAATCGATATTAAACAAAAAATAAAATACATAAGTTAGAAATAAAAAATTAAATTCTTAATTTAGAACACATGGGCCCTGAGTCAAATTGAAAACGCTGTTCGTTATCGCCAAGCGCTATTTTTTTTTGTATGTCATTTGACGTTTGTTGTAGAAATTTTTTCTACAATAACAAACAACAAACGTCAAATCCCATACAAAAAAAAATTAGCGTTTGGCGAAAACGAACAGCGTTTTCAATTTGACTTGGGGGCATAGTCACCATAAAAAATCAAACGTGCGTTCACTTCGAGAGATAGATACGTTCTGTCGGGTTTGTTGATGTTTGTTGTTAAGGACACCAAATGGTGTAAACCAATCAGCAACCACGAGTCTACTAATACATTTACATGCGTAAATACTATACATTTTTTTTGTTTATGTATAGAATTGGCACTTTAAAAAAAATCAGACTTTACATGGCGACATAGCACTGGTCATCATAAAATGTCGCAGACAATGTTCCGAATTCGGCAAAACAAAATGTTCCCATTTATATAATGCATTAAATGCATATTTTGTAATTTATGTACTAATAATATGTACCTTTATAAATATTTATATACTTACGAGTAAACAAGCAACATTTAATTACAAACATACATGTACACATACATACATACACACACATACATTCACAAACATACATACATATACACACACATACAGACACATATACATACACTTTTATCTAAATATATAAAAGCTTTTTGCGGTCTTTATATCACTATTTATTCTTCGAAAGTTATTAAAAGTTTGTTCCGAAATCTGTCTGTGACGAAAACAAAATTTTGTTTTTATTATTATTTCTTAAAGCCTTTACCCGCCTGACCTTAATCACTACACGAATCCTCCAGCTTATAAGTAATATCTTATATTTTTTTTCTTAAAATAAATAAAGTTTTATCAACTTCCGAAAATATCGCAATCTATCCCGAATACTCTTACCTCTAAATGTGAATTTGGTTCCCAAACAAATTGAAAATGTACCTACTTTGAAAGATTTTGTTAAGCCGTGACGTAAGACGCTTTTTCTGTTGCTATAACATTAAGCTCCTTGAAATAATACGTAACGTCCAAAATTGAAATATTAAGTTTTATTTCGACATTGATTTAAGCCAGTCCTTAGTGCCAGATTAATTTTCTCCTACATTTATACCTACATAATATATTCATCGTATTTATTATAAAAAAGACATTTATTATATAGCTAAATAATTTCATAATTATTCATAATACGTCTGATTCAGTAACTTTTTAAGAATGTTCCGGTCAAAATAGGTACGTTCCTATTCCATTTAGTCCAAATTTATATTTTATAACGCTGAATTAAGACCGTAAAACTAAAATCTACAATTTTAGAACGTTCCTATTTTAGTTACAATAGTTACTGAATAGGGGTATTGGGGGATTTGATAATTTTGGATTTTTTATTATAGGTAATGCTATCTTAGTCTGTAGAATTCTGTTGACAATTCCTGCATTTGAGCGCCCATCTTGCGATGTACGGCTGCCCAGGTAGACCAATTCCTTTATTTTCAGTCATACATTGTTTTCTGGTTGGTTGGAAGAAATTGTATTATGGCAATAAGCCCGCCAGGGCAATATATTTGTTTATACTATGTATAGAAAGATAAATAAATAGATAAATAAACGTTGTGGGTATGATGAAGTGGGACAGATGATACAACTTTTCAACATTTGGTATTATTTCACTTTAAAAGTGTATGGCACTTGGTTGTCTCAGCCTACCCTTATAACAGGGACATGGCGCAATTGTATGTATGTACCTATGTAATACTAGATTGGTATCTTATATTGCATTACTAGCTTGTATGTCTCGCCGTTGGCCAAGAATGTAAAATTGTGAAGGAAAAAGCAATCGTTTTTATTACATTGTCACCCAATTAGTTTGCAAAATCGGACTATGAAAAGTGGTTTGAAATATAATTGAATTTGATTGTAAAATGTTCAAGTGATGGCCACAACTCATTATTTTTTTATATATTGCTATAAAGTGTGAATGAAGTATAATATACAATTTCTGCACGCATGGACTATGCGAAATGGTTTTAAATATGACTGTTTATCAACGTTGTTAAGAGATTGGTTTGGCCACAACCCCCATTTTCAAATATTATCATCGAAAACAAATTGTAATATGTACCTATTGAAAATTTAGTAATTTTGGATGTTGGGATGTGGTTAAAATTTGATTAAACAAATGTCTGAAAAGATCTAGTGTTGGTCACATCCCATTCGTTTTTATATTTTTTCATCAAGTGTGCATTATATTTTTGCACAATTAGACTTATAGACTTAAAATTGACACAAAAGCCTACATTAACGAAGAAGAAGAAGAAGACTTAAACTATAGTAAATAGTTTTCAATTTGAATAGAAACGTTGTGAAGAATTCAGTTATGGCCACAACCCCCATTATTTAAATATCGTCAACGAAATCAAATATGAAGGTGTTGAAAATTATTCAAAATAGGATGATATAAATGGTTTAAATTTGATTAAACAAAAGTATTGAAAAGATTCTAGTGCAGATTACATCGTCACATCCCACATCCCATTCGTTTTTACATATGTATTTTCATCAAGTGTGCATATCGTTAATAATATTTCTGCACAATAGACTATTAGACTTAAAACTAACACAAAAGTCTAAATAAAAAAGAGAAGAATAAGTATAAGACTATAAGAAATAGTTTGTATAAAAAACTATTCCAATGGTCTACATAAAATAAGCAAAAATACATGAAATAGAAGAATTAGACTATTGGAAATAGATTGTATAAAAACTGACTAAAAGGTCTTCATAAAAGAAGAAGATTAATCTATAGGAAAGAGTTTGTATAAAATTCACCCAAGTTCTACATAAAATAAGAAAACGAAGAAAAAGACTAGAGGAAATAGTTTGTGTTTAAAAACTGTAAGGTCTACATAAAATTAAGAAGAAAATGAATTAGACTCCATGAACCGTCGCTTCAGACCTTTCCGAACCTCCCGTCCCTTCAGGCCCTTTTATACCTCCCATCCCTTCAGGCCCTTTAGTGCATCCCTTCCCTTCATTACATCCCGTCCCTTCAGTCGGTTAAGAAAAGTTTAAATCCAGAAACCATCCTGGAGGAACCGCGAAGAGATGAAAGGACCTTCTTTTCCCAGGATACTCCACCTTTAAAGGTAAAATGACTAAATACACGAAGAAGAAGAAAAAAAAGTTTAAATCAGGTATCTACCTGTGAAGATATGGAAGGAAAATTGGACCTTCTTCTCCCAGGATAGTCCACCTTCATAGGTAAAATGACCAAATGCACGATGAGGAAGAAAAAATTTTATATCCAAAAACCGTCTTGGAAGACTTGCAAAGAGTTGGAAGAACAGTTGGACCTACTTCTCCCAGGATTCTCCAACTTCATAGGTAAAATGACCAAAAATACATGAAGAAGAAGAAGAAAAAAGTTTAAATCCAGAAACCTGCGAAGACATGGAAGGACAGTTGGACCTTCTTCTCCCAGGATACTCCAACTTCATAGGTAAAATGACCAAATACACGACGAAGAAGAAGAAGAAAAGAAGAAGAAAGTTTAAATCCAGAAACCTGCGAAGAGATGGAAGGAAAATTGGACCTTCTTCTCCCAGGATAGTTCATCTTCATAGGTAAGATGACCAAATACACCACGAAGAAAAAGAAGAAAAAAGTTTATATGCAGAACCCGTCCTGGAAGACCTGTGAAGAAATGGAAGGACAGTTGGACCTTCTTCTCCCAGAATACTCCAACTTCATATGTAAAATGACCAAATACACGAAGAAGAAGAAGAATAAGAAAAAAGTTTAAATCCAGTAACCATCCCGGGCATACGCTCTACAATTCACCAAAGTTTCATTGTAATCGGACAAACGGTTTAGGAGCACATAGCATACATGCATCCATTCATACATACACAAATAAATAAATAAAATAATTTTCCGATAGGAAATCAGTATATTGTTGATTTGTAAGTAAAAAGTATTAGGTAGGTACCTACCTACAACAATGTTCTAAATAAATTCGATTCATAACAAATTTTATTTGAATATCAGAATCTTTCCGTTACCATAGTAACCATTCCAATACGTTAAAAATATCAAATGGTTTGAGACTTTTTTTGAATATGTAGGTACCTACATCGGTTTGTTCGATGCCATAAAAATGAAAATTGTCAGAAAAATCAAATATTATTTACAAATTATGCAATTTTATTATGCCTATATCTTTACTAATAATAAACAAATTTTTACAATTTATGTCTTAAAACTTGCTGTAATGTCTTGTGTTTCATTTTAGTATTTCATAATTACATTTATTTCAAAGGTTTATTATTTTCAAGAACATATTCATTCGGTAGGAAAATGAAATATTGTATGAAAAGATATTAAAATGGCGGCGTTTATGTACAAAACGCTTACTTTAAAAATAAGTTAAACATTATAATTATACAAAATATTCACCATGTTTTTCACTTAAACGCTAAGTTATACTTGAAAATATATTTTCTTCGTGTAAATACGTACTTCTAACTTTTAAACTAACAGATATTTGCGTGCAAAATGTACACTTTTTTGACAGATATGACTTGGAAAATTTTGTATGAAAAAAATAATTATTGAAATATCTTTAAAATTCAGCATTTTAATCGCATTATTTTTAGCGTGACACTGCATCAGGTATACTGGTACACGTTCGCACATAAATTAGATTTTTAGATGCTCTTGGTTTTTCAAAAGGCGTGTGACAAACACACACACACACACACACACACACACACTAACATATTGATTGCTTTATTACTTTAGATTGTATAGAGTTAGGTAATACTTCCACATTTCAATATGTCAAATATTAATTTAACACGCACCCAATAACAAGTTGCCACATTCTGGGGACTGACGATATTAATCGTCTCACAGAATAACCTTAAAATTACGAATTTACTATCCCCATTGGGGTAGTGAGGAGTAAAAAAAAGAAACATACCTATTATTATTTTACGCATATTAGGCATAGCTCTGCGTACCACAAGTAGGGATACGGCGTGATGGTATGTATGTATGTATGTATGTATGTATGTATGTATGTATGTATGTATGTATGTATGTATGTATGTATGTATGTATGTATGTATGCATGTATGTATGTATGTATGTATGTACCTATGTATGTATGTATGTATGTATGTATGTATGTATATTAGGCATAGCTCAAGGCTGGGTTGTTTCAACAAAAGTATCAGTAAATGTATAGTTAAAATGCTTTGATTTCATAAAATTGTTCAAAATTGTGCCGTTTGATGGCATTAGATTTCTATGAAACAACCAAAAGTATTGCGCAATTTTATGAAATCTAAGTATTTTAACTACATATACTTTTACTTTAATCTTTGTTTCAGAAATATAAGTGTGGATAGGGTTTAAACTATAATATTCTTTACGGATAAAATGTTCCAATCGTATTTTTATAAGGACCTACATACCTATATTTATAATCAATTGAATAAACACATTGTATAGGTACATACGTACAAGGCCAGTAATGACACATTGCTTGCTATGTTGCCGGCACTGTATTGACTCGAAACAGCATTATTTCCGACGGTAGGTAACGCGCCACACGGGCGAGACACGGCAACATAGCCGATGATGTCATTTAGTTGCTCGCGCGCCTTCGGCAATGTTGGACTATTGTCGTTTTTTTTAGCCGTGTTGCTCGGCCATGTCAGTTTTGTGACCACGCCGGCCGCCATCTTGTGAAGCGAACGTATTTGGCGCTAAACAACGTGTTGCAACATAAAAATAGTAAAAGGTATGTAGGTAACTATTTATTTAATTAAAATGTTTTATTTATTCAATTTATTGAAGTGTTTTTAAACTTAAAAAAAACTATTTTTGTTCTGTATTTCATCAATAATTAGGTATTATTAAACATTCTTAGCCCATAATATCATAGGTACTTTGATAAATAGGTATTTTTATTTGGTGAATATCTTGACAAGATGTTTGCTGATTTTGTTTATTTTTCGATATATGGTTGGGATTGTTAATTATTTTCTTTTTGCCACTCGCGGGAGATTTGGTATTTCATAATATCTTATTATTATTATATTAATATTAAATACCTACATTTTTTATTTTAATTCGTTTTCAATACTCTCGTAATTTCATACGACAGCCATCTTGGTACGTATTTAGATGCGCAGGCGCAGTGGTAATACCTATATTTACATTTGTCTGTACGAAAATACAATAATGTCGATATTTATGAAGAAAAATATTCCTTAACTTTTTAATTATGATCTGTAGGTAGATATACCTATACTTATTCTTGTAGAAAAACAATTGGCATTTCCATTTGGCGTTATTGCGAATTAAATATCATTTAGGTTTCTTTACTAAACCTTTTTTTTTTTATTTATTATTATTAAGGCACAGCCACCAATAGAGGCGGATTTGTGCTGTACAATTTAGATCATAATATATCTACTGTTGAAAAGAAGAGTAAAAACAGAATTCCATTAGATCTCAGAGAAATAGGGGTTTACATTAAATGATTGCAAAAGGGAAGCATATGTACAAGCAATTAAAGAATTTACAATAAAACATTAAATGCGTCAGTCACCTTCTAATGGTCGAGTGAAAGGCTTCCTACAATCAGCTATATCGTTGCATTAATGTACCTAAATGTCAAAACATAATTTTCAAGATATTTTTGTATTCTTTAATTAAAACGAGTGGGTTGTGGCCAACACTAAACTCTCCACACCACAAATATTGACAATGAAATATTTTATTCATTCTAAATTTTACTACCAAGAATATAAATTTTCTAACGATAGTATATTTTCATGTTAAGATAGACAAACTATTAATGCAGTATGGTGAAGAATTCTAATGTTGTATGAAATATTTTAATAAAAGCAGATAAATTTTGTTTTAAAGGACGTTAGAGCATTTTGACAATTTTGACACGTAATATCATATGAAGAAATTTTTGTTATTTATGAAAAGCTAATCAGTTCGATGTTCAAGCTCTTTACATTATAACATGAAATCAAATTACTGAACTTTTCCATACATAAGAAATTTATCTTATTATATACATTTTTATTCATACTAAATTTTACTACCAGGAAAATAAATTTCTATCGACAGTATATTTTTATGTTAAGATAGACAAACTATTATTGCAGTATGGTGTAGAATGCTTATGTTGTATGAAATATTTTAATAAAAGCAGATAAATTTTGTTTTAAAGGACGCGAAAGCATTTTCCAAATTTTGACAGGTGATATCATATGAAGAAATTTTTTGTTATTTATGGAAAGCTAATCAGTTCTATGTTCAAGCTCTTAACATAATAACATGAAATCAAATTACTGAACTTTTCCATACATAGAAATTTATCTAATTACATTTTTATTCATACTAAATGTTACTACCAGGAATATAAATTTTCTTCCGATAGTATATTTTTATGTTAAGATAGACAAACTATTAATGCAGTATAGTGAAGAATGCTTATGTTGTATGAAATATTTTAAAAAAAGCAGATAAATTTTGTTTTAAAGAACGCGAGAGCATTTTTCAAATTTTGACAGGTGATATCATATGAAGAATTTTTTTGTTATTTATGGAAAGCTAATCAGTTCTATGTTCAAGCTCTTTTATCATGAAATCAAATTACTACACGTTTCCATACATAGAAATTTATCTAATTACATTTTTATTCATACTAAATGTTACTATCAGGAATATAAATTTTCTTCCGATAGTATATTTTTATGTTATGATAAACAAACTATTAATGCAGTATAGTGAAGAATGCTTATGTTGTATGAAATATTTTAAAAAAAGCAGGTAAATTTTGTTTTAAAGAACGCGAGAGCATTTTCAAAATTTTGACACGTGATATTATATGAAGATTTTTTTTGTTATTTATGGAAAACTAATCAGTTCTATGTTCAAGCTCTTTACATTATAACATGAAATCAAATTACTGAACTTTTCCATACAAAGAAATTTATCTAATTACATTATTATTCATACTAAATGTTACTATCAGGAATATAAATTTTCTTCCGATAGTATATTTTTATGATAAGATAGACAAACTTTTAATGCAGTATGGTGTAGAATGCTTATGTTGTATGAAATATTTTAAAAAAAGCAGATAAATTTTGTTCTAAAGAACGCGAGAGCATTTTCCAAATTTTGACAGGTGATATCATATGAAGATTTTTTTTGTTATTTATGGAAAGCTAATCAGTTCTATGTTCAAGCTCTTTACATTATAACATGAAATCAAATTACTGAACTTTTCCATACATAGAAATTTATCTAATTACATTTTTATTCATACTAAATGTTACTACCAGGAATATAAATTTTCTTCCGATAGTATATTTTTATGTTAAGATAAACAAAATATTAATGCAGTATAGTGAAGAATACTTATGTTGTATGAAATATTTTAAAAAAAGCAGATAAATTTTGTTTTAAAGAACGCGAGAGCATTTTCAAAATTTTGACACGTGATATTATATGAAGATTTTTTTTGTTATTTATGGAAAGCTAATCAGTTCTATGTTCAAGCTCTTTACATTATAACATGAAATCAAATTACTGAACTTTTCCATACATAGAAATTTATCTAATTACATTATTATTCATACTAAATGTTACTATCAGGAATATAAATTTTCTTCCGATAGTATATTTTTATGATAAGATAGACAAACTTTTAATGCAGTATGGTGTAGAATGCTTATGTTGTATGAAATATTTTAAAAAAAGCAGATAAATTTTGTTCTAAAGAACGCGAGAGCATTTTCCAAATTTTGACAGGTGATATCATATGAAGATTTTTTTTGTTATTTATGGAAAGCTAATCAGTTCTATGTTCAAGCTCTTTACATTATAACATGAAATCAAATTACTGAACTTTTCCATACATAGAAATTTATCTAATTACATTTTTATTCATACTAAATGTTACTACCAGGAATATAAATTTTCTTCCGATAGTATATTTTTATGTTAAGATAGACAAACTATTAATGCAGTATAGTGAAGAATGCTTACGTTGTATGAAATATTTTAAAAAAAGCAGATAAATTTTGTTTTAAAGAACGCGAGAGCATTTTTCAAATTTTGACAGGTGATATCATATGAAGAATTTTTTTGTTATTTATGGAAAGCTAATCAGTTCGTTGTTCAAGCTCTTTACATTATATCATGAAATCAAATTACTACACGTTTCCATACATAGAAATTTATCTAATTACATTTTTATTCATACTAAATGTTACTACCAGGAATATAAATTTTCTTCCGATAGTATATTTTTATGTTAAGATAAACAAAATATTAATGCAGTATAGTGAAGAATGCTTATGTTGTATGAAATATTTTAAAAAAAGCAGATAAATTTTGTTTTAAAGAACGCGAGAGCATTTTCAAAATTTTGACACGTGATATCATATGAAGATTTTTTTTGTTATTTATGGAAAGCTAATCAGTTCTATGTTCAAGCTCTTTACATTATAACATGAAATCAAATTACTGAACTTTTCCATACATAGAAATTTATCTAATTACATTTTTATTCATACTAAATGTTACTACCAGGAATATAAATTTTCTTCCGATAGTATATTTTTATGTTAAGATAAACAAAATATTAATGCAGTATAGTGAAGAATGCTTATGTTGTATGAAATATTTTAAAAAAAGCAGATAAATTTTGTTTTAAAGAACGCGAGAGCATTTTCAAAATTTTGACACGTGATATTATATGAAGATTTTTTTTGTTATTTATGGAAAGCTAATCAGTTCTATGTTCAAGCTCTTTACATTATAACATGAAATCAAATTACTGAACTTTTCCATACATAGAAATTTATCTAATTACATTGTTCGGGCGTTTAGGTTCCTACCTACCCATATCCTATCCTTTTTAAGGTATTGTCACCACGCTGAGACGACCGCTAGTAGTCGGCTCGCCGCGCCGCCCGGAGAAGCCATTATTCATACCTACTGTAGTTGCATACTGTAGTTACATACGACATATCGCGCGGTACAGAAACCTTCTACAGAAAACTTCAATAACGCGCGGTATCATTCATCTTCCTTCATCTTATACCTATATCTATTTGTGCTGTGTTTTGTGTATGTACAATTTTCTCCAGTGCTCTGGCCAGTGTTCATCTGAGGGCGGAAGGCAACCACCAGTGAATCGCCGGAACGGGGTAAGTCGCTCTCAGTTCTGGTGATAATATTCCCTTGTCTTCTCCTTTCCCGACCAAGTTCATCCCCAAATTACAGTCCACTTAAACGGTTCGGGCATCGTGCCGGCCAGAGCCAGAATTACCAATTCACTGAACCAGCGCCGAAACAGTTGGTCCTACGACCGGATATTTCCTCATAGTTTATTTCATAGTCATTTCGTAGTTTATTTCATAGTTTATTTCATATTTGTAGATATAGGTATATAACATTCAGTGCAAATTAAATTTTCATATGAAAATAGGTCCATAATATTTATCAAAAGATTAAATAGGTATTTCGTTTCATTTCATGTTTTTAGGTATTATAACATTTAGTAGATACATAGGTACATATCTACATAGTTTCATTTTCATTCAAAAACAAATACGTGATATTTGACATAAGGTTGAATATTTATACATAGTTGTAGGTAGATTTCATTACAGATAAGATTCTTATTAAATATAGTTGACATTTCATATCGTTTTATAGGCAGCTACGAACATATTTATTGTTTCATTTAACTGCATATAATCATTTAAACACTATCGTGTGTTATCATAAAACATCTTTGTTTTAAAATTTTGGTTTAATTCGTTTCGTAATTCGCAATATTTATGTACCTACTTTCAGTTGGTTGTCGATGGTAAAAATCATTTGTGACTCGTTCATTTGGTTCGAGTCAATGATTCTTATATTTGAACGAATCATACTTACAAAAATATATAGAAAATAATTCGTTCAGATCCAACTCGGTGATTCGTCCGTTATCGTATGAACGAATCATACAAATTTGTTTACAGTACTTGTCTTGTTATAATATCAGGTTTCATTGTACTTCGTTGTTGGTTGTTTAAGGCAAGATAGATAAACAACTGATAATACAGTTTTGATGTTCATTTTTTTCAATTTATATCGTTTCAGTATATTGATAGTAGAGATTTAGTTGCATTATATTATATATTTACATAATAATTTAAATATGGACAAAATAAATCACAAAATTAATTCATTAAAATTAAAACGACAACGATTGTTCGCTCGACTTAAAATTGCTTATGATCTAATAGATCAATTAAATGATGTTGCAAAATTGTCTCAATTCAAGGTTAGAGCCGAGAGAATTTACGAAACATTTCAACAATTCGAAAACTTACAAACCGAGCTGTCAGAGCTGGTTTCACTTCCTGAATGTGAGACACAAAATGATATATTAAATGTTTCAAATGCCTTTGATGAGCTGTATTATGCAATTATTTCGGCTCAGAAATCCATTATAGAGCCACAAAATTCAGATAACGCAGGGCCGTCTTCAGGTCGAATGCGTAACTTAATGACTCCGGAAATAAAGTTACCTTCATTCAGCGGCTCGATTAAAGATTGGGCACATTTTCACGCAATTTTTAAAAGCTTGGTACACGATAATACACAATTATCAAACATAGAAAAATTTCATTATTTATTAGGCAGTGTACAAGGCTCAACTCTCGCATTATTGAAATCTATACCTATTATAGATTCCAATTACACAGTGGCATGGGATACATTATTGAAAAATTATCAAAGCTCGCGTATTTTATTTATGCATTATGTAAATTCGATTCTAGATTATCAACCATCACATAATAATCAAAATTTCGTAAATGTTCTAAGAGAAAATCTAGCAGGTTTATATGATCTAAAGCGGGAAAGTTTATTTGAAGAATTTTTATGTCATTTGGCATTACGAAAATTGAACCCAAATGTACGCAGAGTTTTCGAAACTCGTGTGGAAATGAATAAAATACCTAAAATCGAAGATTTAATTGAATTTTTGTTTTGTCAAAATCGTATTAACCAAATGTCAGAAATGAAAATCGAAAAATCACCAAATCCAAAACGTGTGATGTTTAATTCAACCATAAATAATAAGTCTGATTATAAAATTTCAGCATGTCATAAATGTAAACAGGATCATCGATTATATGCGTGTAACGAATTTATTAAAATGAATTCTTTGGATAGAAGAGAATTTGTAAAAGGGGAGAAACTTTGTTTCAACTGTTTAAATCCACATTATATAAAAAAGTGTAACTCAAAATTCCGTTGTAAGATTTGTCGACAATCACATCATACACTTTTACATATTAATAAAAATTCTTTGTCTGACCAAAATAATTCGTCAACATCAAATGACGGCGCTATAAATTCTTCCTTTTCTAATGACAATACGCAAATTTCATTACAATGCCATTCTGTAAGTACAAGTACAGTACTACCCACCGCTCTCGTCCATTTTGTAGACGTTTCAGGTCAAATGCACCAGGTTCGAATTCTAGTCGATACCGGAAGTGAGGTATCATTTATTTCAAAACGATTATGTAATATTTT
>OY754987.1:9074902-9082626 GCA_963576475.1 Molanna angustata | reverse complement strand
GGTTTGTTCTGTCTGTGATTATGTCTCTATTCCAGTATAGTTTGTAGTTATCATTTTCTGTTACAGCTGGGGGTGTGTATTGATACCACTTGGGGTGTGTTTCGATAAGTTTATGTTTGTGAGCTAGTTCCAAATATATGTGTTTGCAGATCTTATCGTGTCTTATTGTATATTCCGTCGGTGCAAGAGTTGAGCAGCCACCTGTTATGTGTTCTATTGTTTCTTTTTGTAATTTGCACTTTCTGCATGTGTCGTTTGTTATTGTATTGTCTTTTATAATATGTTTCGTGTAGTTTTTTGTTTTTATTATTTTGTCCTGAATAGCTATGATAAATCCTTCTGTTTCTGCGTAGAGGTCTGAGTGTTTGAGCCAATTATTACTAAGGGCTTTATCAATATGTTGTTGTTGCAGATGACTTCGTTGTATTACATGTAATGTTTTATTTTTCCATGTTTCAATTTTTGCGTCATGTGTTGTTATTTCTAGATTGCGTTCGTTGTCGTTAAGTGTAAGTGGTGAGTATTTGTGATCTATGTTTATGATTTCGTTATGTATTGAGCTATTTCGTTTTGTGTCGAAGTATTGCCTTAAGTTCATTTGTGTATGGTGTAGATTTTTTATGTCTATGAGTCCTCTTCCTCCTTTCTCTCTTGGCAGTGTGAATCTTTCTATTGCTGAATGTTCGTGGTGAATTCTATGTTTTGATGATGTTGTTCTGAGTTTAATGTTGAGATCGTCAAGTTCCGTATTGGTCCATTTAATTATTCCAAATGTATATGTTAGTACTGGTATTGCGTATGTGTTTATTGCTTTAGTCATATTTTTTCCATTTAGTTGTGTTTTGAGGAGGATATTTAGTCTTTTAAGGTATTCGTTTTTGGTGGTTTCTTTTATCTTTTATACTTGGGTTCTGGAGAATTCCAAGTATTTATAAAATTCATCTTCGTCCATTGCGCGTATTATTTCATTCGTATCCTTCAAGGTGCTTCCCGTGTGTTCCTTGGGTTTACCTCTTACTATTGAGCATGTGTTGCATTTATCAATACCGAATTTCATTTTTATGTCATTACTAAAGCGTTCAGTTTTATAAATTAGTTGTTTTAGTTCGTCATTATTTTTGCCATATAGTTTTAAATCGTCCATGTATAAAAGGTGGTTGATATTTAAGTTGTGTGTTGTGATTTTGTAGCCAAGTTTGCTTTTGTTAAGCATCTTGGAGAGTGGGTTGAGGGAGATACAGAACCATAGTGCGCTTAGGGAGTCACCTTGAAAGATTCCGGTTTTAATGTTTATTTGTTTTGATTTTATCATTTTGTTGTTTAGTTTTAGGTATATTGTCGTGTTCCAGGTGTTCATTATTTGTTTTAAAAATTCTACAAGTTTTATGTCAATTTTGTATATTTCTAGAACTTTTACTAACCATGAGTGGGGGACACTATCAAAGGCTTTTTGGTAATCTATGTATGCACAGTACATGTTCCTTTTCTTCTTTATCGCCTGATTTGTTATTGTCCGGTCGATGATGATTTGTTCTTTGCATCCTCTGCTTTGCTTTCTGCATCCTTTTTGTTCTTCTGTTAATATGTTATTTTGTGTTAGGAAAAGATCTATTTTTGTAGTTATAATTGAGGTAAGAATTTTGTATATTGTGGGTAGACATGTGATTGGACGATATTTAGATGGATTTTTTGTGTCTGTTGATTTAGGTTTGAGATATGTGATACCTTTAGTGAAAAAAGATGGGAGGTTTTGGTTTTCCGTTACGCATTTGTGTAATAGTTCGGAGAATTTTTCATGTGTTACAGGGAGATATTTGTACCAGTAATTTTGGATATTATCTATGCCTGGTGTCTTCCAGTTGTGTGTCTTCTTTATAGCAGTTTTGAAGTCAGTTATATTTATTTGTATTGTGGCCATGTTTTGAAATTGGTTATTGTCATTTTCTTCCTCTGTTATCCATGTGGCATTTTCGTTGTGTTTTTTGTTTTCAGACCAAATGTTCTCCCAGTATGATTCTATTTCATTTAATTTAGGTGCGTCTGTAATTTCTATATTGTTGTTTTTTAGGTTGTTGTAGAAGCTTTTTTGGCTTGTTTGAAAATTGAGATTGTGTGTTTTCCTGTCATAGCATTTTTTGTAACGTTTTAATCTATGTGATTGTACTGATAACTTTTGTGTTAGCGTATCAAGGAGTAAAGTTAGGTTGTGTTCATTGTATTTGTCTTTAATCGTTTCAATTTCCCGTTATTTTCTTGGATTTTTTAGATTTATTATTATTATTATTAATCAATCATTCATTCATTCAATCATTCATTTATTTATTTATTCCTAATCAACGGTATACATTGCCTTTTACATATATACTTAAAAAGACATATTGATGAAAAAATATATAGAAGAAGAAAAAAATACGATTAGGAATAATGTGATGTAATTTTAGGTTGATGTCATCAAAACAAAGGAGATATGATTCCTATAGTCTTGAAATTTTGTATGAGTGTTTCTGGATGTTGATACCCGCTAATAGGTTTTTAAACATTGATCTTATTCTTTTTTACAGTTTCTCTGAAACTACAATTGATTAAAAATGAGCATGACAAGTTGTTGGACAAACGACAAAGTGTTGAGATTTATCGACGCCATACACAGGAACCCCGAATTGTGGGATGTGGACTCCATCTTGTACAAGAATCGACTGACCAAACGAGACAGTTGGGAAGCCGTAGGAGCCGAGTTCGAAATAACCCCCAAGGAGGCGTACAAGAAGTTCAAGAGTCTTCGGACCTACGCCAAGAGCGAGCACAAGAAGGTAATGAAGAGACACAGTGAATGTGCAGACGGCAGGTCTGGATGGTTCGCCTACGAGGCCCTCCAGTTTGTGTTGTACAAGGACGAAGTGGATTATGGAGACGTTCCGGAGGTTTTGATCAAAACAGAGGTTAGTATTATTCATTCTTTTTTTCTAATAAAAAGTGTACACTTATGACTTCGGCTGAGTTGTTTCAATAAAATAATCGGTAATAATATAGTTATAATACTTTGGTTTCAGTATACACTTCAATGTACCGGTTCGTCGCTCCAGGCACACTACTCTTTTTCGACCTGAAAAATACAGAACTAATGCCGCGAAAAATGCAACCATCAACAGAATCATTAGCACTTATATAAAACACGAGAACACGCTTGGCTTGGACCTATTCAAAGATACTAGAAATTCATTTCGTCAAAAGTTAAAAACACTTACTTCATAGGTTTATAAGGACGCATCACACATATGCATACACCTTCACTTATGCACCACTAACACATACACACCCTCACACACATACATACTACACATATAAACACAGTGATACCATGTGTTAAAAACATTAATTATTATCTATGACTTTGAATATATATGTATCTATTTTTTGTCTATGTGCATTGTATTATATTCAAGTCAGTCAAGAAATAAAATCCCACACGTCAACGGAGTTTTAATTTTAATGACCAATTTTTATGATAGTCATTTTACACCATGAGATACGGATATATGTAAATGCACCTATAAAATATTATGTACTTATGATAGTATTGTAAGCTTATAATTGATATATTAAGTGGGTATTTAGGAAAGTTATTTTATATTCTGTATTTATTTATTACTTCGTACATTGTTAGGTTCAATTTATTTATTTATATTTATACATTATTTTTCGGGCAACTGACAGGTACTATGTCAAATATTAATTTAACACGCACCCAATAACAAGTTGCCACATTCTGGAGACTTACGATATTAATCGTCTCACAGATCCAGACTGAAAACACAATTAAAAACTGTGTCTCCACCGGGAATCGAACCCGGGACCCTTGGATCAGTAGTCAGATACCCAACCAACTGAGCCACGAAGGCCGACAACTATTTGAATAAACATAAAATAAAATTGTTCACAATTAGGTCGTTTGACAGCATTCGATTTCAATGAAACAACCAAAAAAAGTATTGAACAATTTTATGAAATAAAAGTATTTTCCAACTATCGATTCGTTTCAGAGAATTTAATTTCTCTTGATAAATCGACAGTATAAAGCCAAGACGCGTGTATGAAGTAATATTTTGTATGGTGTAGTGGACTTTTTGCATGCCAAAAACAGAAACTTAGAGGCTTCGTAGCATATATGTTCCATGGATGATATGGATGAATTCAGAATTTGAAGTACTTTTGTTGACCTGTCATCGGACAGGTCGTAGGAACCAATTTCTCAATAGATGGCGTTAAAAAAATACACATACCTACATCTATCATAGATGGACATGATTTCAATCCCTAGTCACACGATGCCATTGATTGAATTTGAAAATTATCTTACAAAATTAAATTTAGGAAGTAATAAAGAATTTCATTTTTCAGAACAGTGCATCAAAGGAATCTGTATATGGAGACGATCCTCTGTATTCCGAACAATACGATGACCTTGTTTGGACGGCTCGCCAGAAAACCCCACATACGGAGAAACTCAGACCCAAAGCTTCACGCGAAGATATGATTTTGGAGGATGTCGTTTTGACTGCTCACGAACCAAAACGAAAAAGAAAATATCCACCTGCGCAAGAACGCGGAATTCCACAGCTGGGTTTTGAAACTTTCGAAAACCACCGCCATCGACAGCAGCCGAAGGAGACGAACTCTTCGTCAGCATTCGGAGAGCACGTTGCGAATAAGCTCTGCAAGTACGATGATTATACCCGGGCCCAGGTGGAGTTTAAAATTTGCAAAATACTGTATGAGGCGGACATGAGTGTGCTGATGCCAAGAAGTCAAAAAAGTCCTCCGAGAAGATCGTCGGTTTCTTCTGGTGTACCCTCACCGCCATCGGCTGCGGAGTACTCTGTCACGTTTTCAGATTACAATCCCCAAAACCAAAAGAATCCTGTAAAAGACTTAAAGCAATAAACGTAATGCTCTCTTAAATTGATCTATACTTTGTGAAGACATGTTCTTCTAAATTGAATAGTGAACTATCTAAAGAAATTGTTATAAATTGTTTTTTGACCACGTTTGAAGATTATACCTGGGTTCCACTCATCATTTAACCAGCACCCCAAGTATTTAAAACAGGACACCTGTTCTATTACACATCAATCAATGGAGAGATTCATATTGTTGGATCTCCGTTTGCTTACTAACATGGCTTTTGCGCACACTGGAAGGTTTATTGTCATTAGGCAATCTCTTTCAACAACCGTAATACACAGTAATACAACATAACATACTATGTACAGCAGGGGCGTGAAATCTACCTCGAATGAAAATTGGAAAATGTTGTAAATTTTACGTTTTTGCATCGTTGTGTATTTTTAAAATCACATGCCAAAATTATATTTACATTTGTAGCCCTGCAAAGCATTGTATCTACATACGTTTAATTTTTTCAATCTTGTAGTGTGGTTGCAATAAAACAATGAAAAAATATAAGGAGTTGAATTTAGGCATGCCAAGATTTTCGGCATCTACATATAATCAATTCCGTTACTGATGTACAGTATATTTTCTTTATATTGTAGCGGTACCATATATTTTCTTTAAAGTAGTTACCCATACGTTTTAGAACGTTTTTAATGTTTATATTTATTCGATATTCCCTTCCTAAGTAACTATTTTTTTTATTTATTTGAAAAAATGGGCAACGTACAATAATATTTGTTTAAACAAATATAATAAATAAGGATAGCAAAATAAGTAATTGTAACTTAATCAGCCCACCTTTGATTTCATGGTGCATTGTACTCACTACTGGTACCAAAAAATAATTATTCCTCTTTTACGTGGCTCCTGAAAAGAGTCCTGGACATACAGAATATGTCCACGGACTTGATCTTTTCAAAATTATTATACGTGGTAAGGCATCGGTACAATGGCGAATTCTAAGCGGCATTAGTATTTTTTTTTGTCTAAAAAGAACGTTGAGGTATGTCTTGTTCGTCTGTTTGGTATGTTGAACTTAATAATTAATTAAGGTCTGTACAGTCAATATTGAAGTTTATTATGTCATAAAGGTACATTAAGTCTGAGGTCCTTCGTCTTGTTTGTAAAGTCTGCAATTCATGTTTGTAGTTATTACCAAATTTGTACTTCATATGTTTCAAAAATATTTGTTGTATTCGTTCTATACTGTTAATATAAATATTATACTGTGGATTCCAGATGACTGATGCATGCTCCAATTGACTTCTAACAATTGTGTTATATACTAAGATACATGTTTTCACTTGTGTGAATGGTTTGTATACTCTCATCATTTATAAGCTTTCAGTGTAATTGTGTCAATGTGTTTGTCAAATAAAAGTTTACTGTCCAGTTGTATGCCTAAGTCTCTACAGTCTGATTTCTTATCAATTTTTATTTCTACTATAATTCTTTCTCATTTTTTATTTCAATTGGCATATCTACAGGCCATATACAAACTTTTATAACAAATATGATACATACATTAGTCCGTTTACATATAGCACATACAAATTAAATAATGTAAAATATCGTGGTACAAAACCAAAGAAAGAAAAAAAAAAACACAAGTGAGAACATAACAAAAAAAAAAGAAAAATTACGAGAAAAACATAATAAGAAATAAACAAAAACAGAAAGTATGCACACACAGGGTAGAAAAGAATGTGTGCAGTTTCGAAAAAAAACAACAAACAATAAAATAAATAGTAAATTAAACTGAGGCTGAGATTGAAAGCTTTGAGAATCTATAACATGTAACAAAAATAAAATGTAGGAAAACAAGAATACAAGCATTATGGTGGTAAACGTAACATCGTAAAGGTGACATCGTTCCCAAACTAGTAGTTATAATATTATAATTAAGCGAGGGATGATAAAAATTGTTTAATTACTTTTGTTTTTGTTGTACCTATATTTATTTATTTATTAATAATATCAAGAAGAAGAAGAAGTTACAATTATAGGTACCTATATGTGTAAATGTAAGTGTATAGGTATATGCGTGTTATTGATAAGTGTGTAATTGCGAGAGTACCTACAATGAACTCCTCACTAGAAAGTCCTGTGCCGAGGTATTCATTCGAACAGTTGTGTAACATAAATAGTACATTATGTGTAAAGTTCTTGAATTAAATTATACATACATTTAATTGTTTTTGAAAAAAAAAATAAGAATTATATTTGAATAGGTGTAATTATGTTATTGATATGATCTGAATATTTATTATGGTTGAATTGTAAATAATGTACAAAAATATTATGTATGACAATGAGTATAAAAATGTTATGTAAAATCTATTTAATTATTAAAGAAATCGTGTGTATTTATTCTTGAACGAATTTATTTGTGAGTTCTACTTCCTCCGTTCTTTCTCCAGTCTGCTGTAATCATTCTGCTTAGGTTCTGAGATGATTATTTCCCGGTTTTTTTCTTTTCTTTTCAAGTACAATCAGCTAGACTTTAGAATAACCGGATTAATAAATCAAAGAAAAAGTGTAACCGAATTTGACAGGAGACCTTTTGTTGAAGATCTCACCATTCTGCCGATTATTTAACTATCATCGTCAGAATGGTGAATCGATGCTCATCATAGAACGATACTAGTGAACGGGAGTCGCGTTTGCGAAAAAAAAATAGAATTTAAATATATATATTTTTTTTTTCATAATTCTAGTTGATTATGGAGTCACTATCATGAAGTGACAGTTTCAAACATTGAAAAAAAAAA